>CM035840.1:448008583-448188391 GCA_020510985.1 Pholidichthys leucotaenia | reverse complement strand
TATTGTCAGCGATATTAATCTGTAATCATCTCGGGATCTAGTTTTTTTTTTTTTTTTTTAACTTTATCTGAGTCAGCCAAAGCAAATGTGATCCACCCAGATTCATTGCCTAATAAAGTGGGGTTGTGAAATAGATTTTAAAAAGGCACACAAGCCACATATTTTGGTCTTTTCACGTAAATTTATATGTTAATGTAAGCATCGAGCTTTGTCATTACAGTAGTGGACAAGCGAAAGACCAAAAAGCTCATTGCCTAAACGCTCCCTGAATTTCAGCTCATTTTCGGGGTCATCATTCACAAAATCAGCCAGAGGCACTTCTTATTTTCAGCTTTCATCTCGGTATAATCTGAGCACACATGACCTACTCATCATAATCAGCCTGACAGAGGACACAAAAATGTTGACGCCAGCCTGCAACGTTATGGAGGCACAAAACACGCAGAACTTGCCTGAGATTCCGCTAATTTTTCCTTCTGTCGTTGGGTTCACGGTGATTTATTATCAACTGCGTGGATATCTGCACGTGAATATGGCCGTCAGATGGTTGTCGTAGTGATGGGTCCGGAAACACCGATGCGTCGGCGCATGCGTCGGCGGCAGTCATTACCACCACTGTGCCCATTTCCACCAGTATCACCTGGGCTTTACTTTTTTTTTACTTGTTTCGGTTTTTCGCCATTTCCACCCTAGTCCTCACGGTTTAACCGTTACGATTTTCATGCCTGTTCAGAGGCAGGGTACAGGCGAGCGAAAAGCGAGGTGTGAATTGACGTCAATCGACTGCTAAACGCTGATTGGTCAGGGCGTAACGTCACCAAACGCGTCCGTTTTGTTTTCTGTTGAAGCTACACGTCCGCCATTTGTAATTTCAGCGAGTAACCGCGGTGACTGGATTCACAATTGTGTTCTCATATAACGATGTCCACGCGCAAGTTTATTCCATGAACAAACGAGGAGGTGCGGACTTTTCTGTCCCTCGTAGCTGATGACTACATCCAGAGCGAGTTGGTGGGGCAACTTGCAATGAAAAAATATACCAGGAAGTGTCCGGCCTGCTATTATTGGCAGAGAATTTGGACTCGACACAGCCACGGAATTGAAAAACGGTGACGGTGAGTGTTGTTTTGTTATTGTCCGTCTTCTTGCCTTTCGGTCAAAAGCGCACTTTATTTTAGCAATAAAGAAAGTTGTTTGATTGTGGGCAATTGTGGTGATGGCTAGCCCGCTAATAGCTAGCTGCCTCTGTACCTTGCTGCTACCTGGCATCAAGCTGCTGAATCGCGCTTTTATTTCAGTATTCACGTGAACAAAACGCTGACGTAAGCTTATTGTATTCTGGTTAAAAAGTTTTGTGTTTGCGGTACATGTTGCACTTTGTTTGTGAGCTTTATTGTGTGTTTTTTCCTTCTATACACAGTTTTCAAATCCCTTGGGTCCGCCTCACTGGACTGCCCCGGCATCTCCCAGTCAAGTGCTGGTAAGGCACAACAAACTGAAAATTACCACCCGGTTGTTTTTATATGTGATTGTTTGCCATAGACGCATAACAAGGAATTTAAAATGTCTTTCTACGTTTATAAAAATACTAGATTCAGGGGTGTTCATAGCCACAGTGGCCCAGTGTTATAGGTGTGTTGGTGGTGAAATACTGTTGTATTTTCACAAAAAAAAGGAGCACATGTACCGACTTCAAATCAAAATGCTTGATTGAAATTCTTCAAGTCAGCTAACACTATTAACCCATTCTGATTTATGAGGCCACAGTACAAAGAAATTCTTTTAAAAATAACCCATTAAATCAAAATACTTTTTACAATTAATCCTTTTTGAAATGAAGGGGGGCCTAACCACATCACCACAGAAGTTGCTTATAGTCCACTCTACTGCGGGGCAACAACATGACAGTTGAGCTTAAATACAGCAACGAAGCATCCCACCACAGGCTTTCAACAGTTTAATTCCATAATATTTTTTCTGACATGTTTTGATCCGGTGTTATCTAAATACAATGACTTCTGTCTTTCATATAGGCAAGCTGAAAAGGTCCAGCAACATTGCTAGACCTTGCATCACTGATGGCCCAGAATCCATCTGCTGAGGAGATGCGGATCCGTGAAAGGATGCTCGAACAACGCGAAAGACACCTGCAGTTAGCCGCATTAAGAAGGGATGAGCTGACAGAGACGGCTTCCTTCCACGGATACTTCCTAAACCATTTTGGCAGTCTGGTCGAAGTACTGAAAGCTCCGCATTTGTTAACATGTTTTGGGAATATTTGTAATGTAATAAAATGTTAGTCTTTTGGATAAAAGTGTGGTTTGTATATTATAACACTGGATGATAAGGCGAATAATTACATACACATTCCATTGCCTCATATGACCCTAATCCTGCTGTTCAGCCATAAAGGTGTCAAGATTTTAATGGTAATGTAATTGTTATTGTTAAATTTAATAAATATTACCACTGCTGTATCCATTGCTCTACATTGGGTACAGTTTTTTAAGTAAAATTATAAGCAGTTGCACAGGTGTAATTTACATTAAGCAGTACAGTATTTATTTCGGATAGTACATTACAGGTTAAAAGAAACTGTATAATATAACAACAAGGTCAAATTAGACAAAGACTCCTTCTACTATACAATTCCATGTGAGTTATCCGAAATGGGTGATGGCTGAAGCCGCAGCTTATATTGCCCACCCATATTCCATCCAAGAATTCAAAGGAGAAAAAAGAGAAAAAACAAGACAAGAGCGATTAACAATTTAAAACAAGGCTAAGACAAAATATGACTGAGAGAAAAAGAAAACTGAGCTAGTCTAAGTTAAGGCGGTTACTATTCAAAAACAAATCTAAGACATAGTGTCACAGAGAAAAAAAAAGAAAAACTAAGCTACAACACAACACAGGCTGGAAATGTCGATCCTTATGTGAGTTTACATGTCGTCCTGTAAATATGTTTTGGAGTATTTCTTCCTTTAGTTTTTGTTTAAATTGTCCAAGCTTTGTACATGATTTTAATTCAGGTCCAAAATCGTTCCATAATCTGACTCCTTGCACTGAAATACAGCGTTGCTTGGTGGTTGTTCTCACTGTAGGCTTTTGAAATATACTGTACATGTTCCTCTGAAGTGATATCGTATCAGTAGACACTGATTTTATAGTAATATGTACATATGTATATTAGCTGCTCTTGCTTGTTTTTTTTCTTGCCTTCTGATTGTTGCTCTGAGTGTTGCTATCCCTGTGCTGTTGCAATCCTGGAATTTCCCCGTTGTGGGACTAATAAAGGCTTATCTTATAAAGGTGAAAGTCGAATTGGGTAAAAGGTAAGTACATGTGAATTGAATGTTATATCGGCATTCTAAATTCTGAGAATTCCAATAAATTATAAGCAGTCTAGTATAATATAAAGCGAAAATACCCATACATGTAAACCCAAATATAACATTTTCGATGTTGTAAACGTTGACATGTATATGATAAAAACCTATGCTATTGTGATTCAATAGATCCATAGTGATCTTTGGTTTGAAAAAGAAAATTATAATTTGGTGTTGGGCAGTGTGACAATGTCAGTGTATTTAGTAGGATTAAAAAAAGTTTCATCATAAAATTTCTAGGTTCATTGGCAATTCCATCAAACCAAAAGTGAGTTGTCTAGCTGCAGCATATTTTTTTTTGAGTCATTTCTACGTTGTTTTAGTGTGTAATTAGCCACCACTGAACAGATAACCCTTATAAATAATAGATTGGAAAAATGATACACAATGGGCCTAGATTTGGATTGGCTTTTTTATAATATCAATTATTTGGTAAGTTAAAGTTAACTGGAAGTATAACAAGTTTCCACATATAATTCCAAGGTCAATTGGCAATTCCATCAAATCAAAAGTGAGTTGTCTAGCTGCAGCATTTTCTTTGCAGTCATTTTCTACGTTGTTTTAGTGTGTAATTAGCCACCACTGAACAGATAACCCTTATAAATAACAATAGATTGTACAATGATACTCAAATGATACACAATACAAAAAATGGGCCTAGATTTGGATTGGCTTTTTTATAATATTTTTAATTATTTTGTAAGTTAAAGTTAACTGGAAGTATAACAAGTTTCCACATATAATTCCAAGGTCAATTGGCAATTCCATCAAACCAAAAGTGCGTTGTATAGCTGCTGCTTTTTTTGGGAAGTCAGTTTATCATCAGTGTATCATTATTACACAATATACAAAATGGGTCTAGATTTGGATTGGCTTTTTTATATTATAAATTATTTGGTAAGTTAAAGGGGTTTAGGATTAAGCTTCTGCATGATTTTAAATTACCCCGGTGTTTCAGCATTTAATTAACCGTCTGTTAACATTTAACCGTTTTGAACAACAGAGGCGACGTAGTTTAAAAGTGCACAACATTTTATTTAAAAAACACGTTTGACATATGTATGCACATGAACACTGAACAAATGAAATGATCTCTGCTTCATATGCAGCTGCTTCAGATTCCTCCTGGGCAACCGCTATTCTCCTCTCCTGCTCCAACGTGTGTTGTCTCAATCCACGTCGTCTTCTCCTGTAAAATTCTCTTGTCTCGTTAAAGACATTCATTGTGTTAAAAACCGTGGAAATCCTCCACTCGTAATCCGCTATTTTTTTCTGTGTTGTTGAGGAGTCAGTCTCGTCCTTTATACGTCAGCAGTGTAGCGCCACCTCGATCCCGCCCACCCCAGCAATACTCGGCTTTCCGCGGTTGTGATGGAGGCGCAGCCGCGGGAGAAACAAGTAGAAAAGAAAAGAGTAGCGCAGAACTATATAGTGGAAATGTGGCTTAAGTCACATGCCACACTAGAGACAATAAAATATTGGACTTATTCTATGCAAACACTAAGGAGGGCGTACACCTCATCACCACTCTCCCCCACTCGGGAGATCGGATCACAACTTGGTTCATCTCCTGCCGGTGTACAAACCCCTAGTACACAGACAACCTCCGGTCATGCGCACGGTGAAGTTATGTTCTGAGGAGGCAATGGATGCTCTAAAGGACTGTCTTGAAACCACTGCTTGGGAGCAGCTCTGCGATCCACATGGTGAGGGCATCGATGGCCTCACTCACACCATCACAGACTACATCGGCTTCTGTGTGGACAACACCGTACCCACCAAGACCATACGATGTTGCTCGAACAACAAACCCTGGATCAACCCTGAGATAAAAACACTTCTGAGAGAGAAGAAGAGAATCTTCAGGTCGGGGAACTGGGAGATGCTGAAGTCCGTACAGAGGGAGCTGAGGAGGAAGATCAAAGAAGGCAAGGACAGCTTCAGGAAGAAGATGGAGGACAAGCTGCAACAGAGCGACATTGGCGGGGTCTGGAGAAACCTTAAAACCATCTCTGGGCTCCAGAATACCTCCCCCCAGGCCACGGGGGCCAGGGAGTGGGGGAACAATCTGAACCTGTTTTTTAATAGGTTTGACCAACCCCCCCCCGCCCCTCCCCCCCGAATGCACAACAACCACTGCTGTCTCTAAAGTCATTGAGATCTGCTGTCCACACCCCACTCCACCAACACCCCCCCCCCCCCCCCCCCCGACTCCTAGCACACAGCCCCCCAACCTGACCCTCACTAAGACCCAGGTGAGGACGGAGCTGAGGAAGATCAAGGCGAGGAAGGCGTCGGGACCGGACGGCATCAGCGCAAAGCTCCTCAAGTCCTGTGCAGACCAGCTGTGTGGGATTGTGGAGCTCATCTTCAACCTGACCCTGAAGCTGGGGAGGGTACCACAGTTGTGGAAAACATCTTGTGTGGTACCTGTACCAAAGACTTCCCACCCCAAAGATCTGAACAGCTACAGACCAGTGGCCCTGACGTCTCACATGATGAAGACCCTGGAGAGACTGCTCCTTGCTCACCTCCGCCCCCTGGTGGGACCAGCGATGGATCCACTCCAGTTCGCCTACCAGCATGGCACTGGGGTGGAGGATGCAGTGATCTTCCTCCTTCACCGTTCTCTGTCCCACCTGGAGAAGCCCGGGAATGCGGTGAGGATCATGTTTTTTGACTTCTCCAGTGCTTTCAACACCATCCAACCAATGATCCTGAAGGACAAGCTGTTGTGCGCAGGGGTGGACCAGCACCTGTCATCATGGATCCTGGACTACCTCACTAAAGGCGCTTTTCCACTAGCCCAGCCCAGCCCCGATTGAAAACCCGGCTCTACTCACTTCGGTTCGGTTCGGCCTCAGTTGCTTTTCAACTACTGCTGGCGCACCTGCTGGCACACCTGCTGTGGGTGGGATTTGTTGAACAGCAGGCGGTGCCACACCCTCGTGACGTGAAACACGCGACCGAATCCTCCACAACAAACAAAATGGCTGATGACGAGGAGAGAAGGAAGGAGGAAGGAGAGAGGAATGACTGTGACATGAAACTGGTTAAATCTATGGTGCTGACTTCTTGTGCTCTGCACAATCTGTGTGAGAGTCATGGAGAGACGTTTGACACTACATTGGATGATGCAGTAGATGAACCAGTGGTGGCAGCGGCACAGAGAGCAGAGGAGCAGGGTGGTGATATTGTAGCGAACTCAATATAAGCACCCTACTTGGCTTGCCAAGTGGGTTGACCCTATTGGCGACACAGGTAGAGTGCGGGACTCCGGAGCGGGAGGCGTGAGTTCGAACCTCCCGGTGGGACGTTGCCATGTCGAGCTGCACGTTACAATATAATATGAGATGCTGTGATGCAATACTTGTCTATTTCATACATATTTCAAAAATGTTTTTTGTAAATAAAATGTTGTGCATGGTCCATCTACCTGTCCTCTTGTTCATAACGCTTATCTGTTAAGAAGGTGCGAAGCCATCAGCCTAATGATGAGTCCACACTTCTCACTGTTGTGGTAATTGCTCACGCTGAGCGCTCTGACAGCCCCGCTGTGGGGGTCACACACGACGTGTTCCTCCCCACACTCAAATTTTTTTTCCCGTATATTTTTCTCTTTGGCGTACAGAAATGGCAATACGCCCGTATTTGCTAAAATTGCATTTTCCCGGTATTAAAATATGGCGAAACCGTATCACTTGACAGGTATGTAATTACATGCAGAAACACCGCACAGGCCATCTTCACAAAAATCCAGCTCGACAAGCCACTTTTGCTTAGGTGGAAATGCAAATTGAACTATAAATCATGTGCTGATACATGTCATATTCCCATGTAAAGGTCTCCCACTTTTACTTACAAATTGATTTTTAATTTTTGGGAAAAGGGAATATAAATTTTGCACTTGTTGGTAACAACAGTTGTGTGCAACAAAAACACAGTTGTGTATCCTTGTCCGATTTGTCTACTGTTATTAGTGCCAAATTTTTGCTAGATTCCTTCTTAATTTATTAAATTTTGACTGGTGATGCAACATTCAACTTACACGTACTTACCTCTATCAGTGTCTACAAGTTCAAGCACACCTGTACGACTGCTTATAACCTAAAAAATGTACCCGTTCAAGAGAAATGGATTCCGCATTGCAAATTTGTTTAAAATAAAAAAAAAAACTACCAAGACATTACGTTTCGTTGTGTTGTTAAAAATTAAATTACCATTAGAAGGCTATACACCTGACCTGACGAACAGCAGCATGTGGAGTGAACAGAGAATGGAATGTGTATGTAATTATTGGCTTTTCTCATACGGTGTCATAACAGATAAACCAGACTTTTGATGCAAACAATACAATTTTATTCCAGAAGCAAAATTTACAAACAAAAAAAACAGACTGGGCGACGACATCTCTGCGAGCTCTTCCCTTCGTAACGCAGCGTCCTGCTCCAGGGCTTCACGCGCATCTGCCCGCACATCTGCGGCCTCCTGTCGCAAATGCTGCATGTACTCCTGATTCTTGCCGCTGGTCATGTTGCCGTTCCAAGAGCTGCATCTCTTCGTCATGTATGTTGACCATCGCTAATGTAAGGTCAGCGATGGGAGTTGTCTGTTTTCGTCTTGCCTAGATGGAAAGACAGAAAGGCATGGTCGTTAAAGCTGGATCACTACATATATTATGGAATTACACAGGTGAAAGTCTGTGGTGGAATGTCACTATTATATTATGCTTCATTGCTGTATATAAGCTGAACTGTCATGTTGCTGCCCCTCAGTAGAGCAGATTTTGCAACACGCAGGGTGCTGTCTTCGGCTGCAGCCCCCCTGCAAAACTAAAAAGGATTAAGATTAAGAATATGGATGGATGGATGGGTAATGTTTAAACTAGTTGCTTGTAGTGTGGCCACAGAAATCTGAATGGGTTAATACAGTCAGCTGACGCGAAGCATTTCAATGAAGCATGTTGATTTCAACGGCAGTTCATGAGCTTTAGTTGTTTTTATAAAACAGGAATTGCAGCACTTCAATCACCACACCTAAAAATGGTTGTGGAACACCGATAAGTGAAGACCAAAGAATAACCTTTTTGTACATTTAAAAAGACATTTTCAATTAATTAATATGCAGCTACAGGAAATTGCATTAATCAATTTGGTACATAACTTGTTAGGCTCCAGCCCCCCCGTGACCTGTAAAGGATTAAGCGGTAGAAGATGGATGGATGGATGGATGGATGGATTTTCGACCCTGGTTTCTGCTGGACCTGTTTCAACCAAAAAAAAAATCGTGGTTATTGTGCCTTACCGGCACTTGAACGTGATCCAGATGGAGCTGGTGATGTGGAGTCGATCCAGCTGGCGCTCCGGCAGACGCAGACGCAGTGCCAGGAGAGTCCGGTGTGTCCATCATGTCCACTGAGGTGGACCCCTGTGATATGAAATGCGATTCTAGAAAGAAAATGCACGCAATTTAAAACTTAACACCAAAGTGCAACATGTACACAACACTCTAAAGTTTTTAACCGGAATACAATAAGCGTAATTCAGCGTTTTGTTCGCACTAATACTTAACACAAAGCAAGCATGAATCTGCAGTTGGCTGCAAAACAATAGGCAAGCCTCAGTAACAACCATTACCCACAATCTAACAACCTTCCTATTTCTTAAAAACAGTGAGCTTGGCACAGAAAGGATAAAGTGGCGAAAAGATAAGATAAGATAAGATAAGCCTTTATTAGTCCCACAATGGGGAAATTCCAGGATTGCAACAGCACAGGGATAGCAACACTCAGAGCAACAATCAGAAGGCAAGAAAAAACAACATCTAGTAAACATATGTCCATATTACTATAAATGTATATATATAGACACACAGTGCAGAGCATTATGGTTGGTTGGTGAATGTGCAGCAGAAAGTCTAAGTTCTCTCTCCGCGGATGCGGCGGGCCAGCTGGAAGTCTTTGGGCATGATGGTGACCCCCTTAGCGAAGAAGAGACCACCAGGTGGGCCTCGCTGGTCTCCTGCAGAGCCATGACGGCGAAGCTCAGGAAACGCAGGACGGTCTTGAAGTCTTGAGCGATCTCCCTCACCAGGCGCTGGGCGGGCAGCTTACGGATGAGCAGCTCCGTGGATTTCTGGTAGCGACGGATCTCTCTCAGAGCCACGGGCCTGTGACGGCGAGGCCTCTTCACTCTGCCGGTGGCCGGAGCGCCTCTCCGAGCAGCCCTGGTGGCTAGCTGTCTCCTGGGGGGCTTCTTCCTCCAGTAGATTTTACGGGCGGTCTGCTTGGTTCTTGCCATCGCTCTTTATTATTCTGTCTTATATTTCTTGCACGCCGCCTAAACTCCAGCCCGGCACCCGCGTCGTTTTCGCTACAGCTCCCGGTATGTCGAGTTTCCCATTAGCATCGGGCGGCGGCCAAGTGCTAGCTAGCACTAGCTCCTCCCCGCTGTAGCGTCTCCCGCTGCAAACCGTGGCTCCGTCCGCCGACCCGGGAGACCCCCGGGGCGATCCGTGCGTCCGTGATATATATACAGAGTGAAAGGTGTAGAAAGAAGAAGGAAGATAAAACCCTCCACCCTCACCCTCCACGGTTTCCAAGGCCGTGGCCGTGACTGTGGCCGTGTCGAGCCCAATGTCTCTCAGCGAACCACTTCCACTCCTTCCGATCTTCGAGCATTGTGGTCCTTCACTGCTCGGTAATCGCTTTTCAGCTTTTTCAGCTTCTCCCGACACTGTTTGGCAGTACGGATGTGCCCTTGGGAACCCATCTGCTCGGACACCTGCACTTCGAGTAGATCCGTCCAACTCGCGCTGGATGCGATCGTCGCCTAATATAGAAAGAAAATTGTGGACCTACTAATATATAATATTAGGAGTATATTATTATACAAGTATATTATACAGTATATTAAAATAATATACCGTATTAAAGGGGCGCACTGTGTTCACTGGCTGAACAACTACAAATGGCGGTCGTGGAGTAAATTCAGCAGAAAAAGTCGCTTTTGTGACGTTACAACCTGACCAATCAGCGGCGACCAGTCTCTTAAAGTCATATCACAGCCATACTCAGCCCTACTCAGCTCAGTTAGACCCTGCCCTGGATCAGGTACGAAAAAAGTACCTGCTAACCGGTGCTGGGGCTAATGGAAAAGCGCCTAAAGTGGGCTGAGTGGTGCGGTGTAGGGCTAAGTGAGGCTAGTGGAAAAGGGCCTTAACCGGCCACAGTTTGTGAGAACCCGAGATTGTGTGTCCGACACGATCATCGGTAGCACAGGGGCCCCCCAGGGAACGGTTTTGGTTCCCTTCCTGTTCACCCTTTATACGGTGGACTTCTCACACAACACAACACACTGCCATCTACAGAAGTTCTCTGACGACTCTGCGATTGTCGGCCTCATCTCCAACGGAGATGAAGCTGAGTACAGAGCACTTATCCAGGACTTCGTGGACTGGTGCCATCGGAACTGCCTCCAGATCAACGCAAGGAAAACTAAGGAGCTGGTGGTGGACTTCCGCAGGCAAGGACAACCCCTCACAGCACCAGTAAACATACAGGGAACAGACATTAAGATGGTGACATCCTACAAGTACCTTGGTGTTCATCTGAACAATAAACTAGACTGGTCACATAATACCGACGCACTCTATAAGAAGGGACAGCGCAGGCTGTTCCTACTGAGGAGGCTCAGGTCTTTTGGTGTACAAGGGGTGCTGCTGAAGACATTCTACGACACAGTGGTGGCATCAGCCATCACTTTTGGAGTGGTCTGCTGGGGCAGTGGCATTACAGCAGCTGATAGGAGGAGACTGAACAAACTGATCAAGAAAGCTAGATCTGTCCTGGGGAAACGCCTTGACCCAGTGGAGGAGATAGGAGAGAGAAGGATGGTGGCTAAACTGTCATCTCTGCTGGAGTCTGAGTCCCACCCTATGCAGGACATATTGAACGCACTGAGAAGCTCATTTAGCAGTAGACTACATCATCCTAGGTGCGCAACCGAGAGGTTTCGCAGGTCCTTCCTACCTACGGCTGTCAGACTGTATAACCTAAGCAGGGCTGCTCGCAGAGATAGCAAAAAAACGTTACGACCTAGTAGTATTGAATGCAAAAGACGCAACAGACTTACACAAATGGTCCCCTCCAGTATACAACTAGGACAATATCAGTCGCTACAGAGGGTGACAATATGTATGGGTACATATTCATACTATGTAGGATAACTACGTAGACGGTTATGCTGTTTATTCCATCTTGCTACAATGCTCCGCACTTTGTATATATATTTATATATTTATGTGTACGTATGTATATCCACTGCTCTTATTTATATTTTTCATATCTTCTTAATTATTGCTCTGAGTGTTGCTATCCCTGTGCTGTTGCAATCCTGGAATTTCCCCATTGTGGGACTAATAAAGGCTCATCTTATCTTACATGCATTCATGTAGTATTGCCCTGGAAATTTTGACAAACTTTTGAAATTTTTGCAGATCTGTCTCCACTTTCGTTTTATGTGTGAAGGTCACCATCAAGTGACATAAATTAAATACTAAAAGATTGGAAAAGCTGTCTAAGAACAATCCAGCAGTTTGAGAAATCACTTTTGGTTTGGTGTAAGTCTGTTAACAGAATTATGAACTATAAAGCAGTTTGTGTTCAAATGTTAAATCCCAATAAACCCTAACCCAGGGATGTCCAATCATGTGCCATGGAGGGCCAAGACCCTGCAGGTTCTCTCTTCTACCCAGTCTCTTCAGCAGGTGTTTTCACTGATCAGCAGTCAGTGGAAGAAATTCGGTGGGATCTGCTGTTGAAGACACTGGTTGGAGGTAAAGCCTGCAGGGTCTTGGCCCTCCATGGCACATGATTGGACACCCCTGCCCTAACCCATTATCAGAAAATCTAGATGCTCCAGAATTCCTCTATATACTGGTATTATCACTAAAGTGTGCAGGGTCTTCTGCACTGGCACATCCAACAATACAGTCTTCAGGAAATAACATAATTGTTTTTTGGTTACATTTTCTTAAAAATGAGTCATTATTTTCAACATCACTGATAAATGGTCTGTACTGTTGACTCTTATCACACCGGTGTCTGAACAGACAAAATAGAAAATCATGACGCAAACACAAACTTTTTTTTTAAACTTTTTCTTAACCCCTTAGCATTACTGCCAATTTTCCAGGGTGGAAAAGTAGAATTTTGGTTAAGAAAAACCTTTCATTATTTACCATTACACACAGATAACATGAAAACATAGCACGGCTGGATTACCAAAATGTGTCTAAATATTTTTTAACTACAATGTCATGTCACTGCATCACAAGATTTTGTTGGTCCAAAACTGCTCCCACAACCTACAACCTGACCTTGATCTACTGACTTTTATAGGATGTTTAAGCAATTAGACTCCATAATATACTCCAATAAAATTGTCTAGCAACTTTTTTTTTTCTAAAACTTTGGAGAAAGTTGGTGATGTACTACAGACACATAACCTGATTTACAGCTGAATTTGGTTAGATGAGAGGATGTTTAAGTAATTATTGACTCTTTTCCCACCTGTGTCATTCATTCATCTTCTTCCGCTTAATCCTTTTCGGGTTGCGGGGGGCGGGGGGGGCGGAGCCTATCCCAGCATCTTTGGGCAAGAGGCAGGGCACACCCTGGACAGATCGCCAGTCCATCGCAGGGCCAACACAGAGACAGACAACCAAGCTTGATTGAAGGCAGCAGTTTGTGTCATCTCCTCCCTTCGGAAGGCGACTTCTTGCTCCCTTGCTTCACGTGCGTCAAAGCGAAAGCCAGTTGATGGCCTGCATGTGCTGGGCAAGTGCTTCACGGTGCTGTTCAAGCTGCTGTTCATGGAGCCACACCTCGTCACCATGCATCTGGGCAAACACAGTGGCAAGGTCCATTGTGGGGTGGCTCCTTTTCCCCTTGCCTAGACAAAAGACAGAAATGGATGGTGGTTAGTTAAAGCAAGTTCAAAACACATATTAGGGAAATACACTTGTAAAAGTCAGTGGTGGGATGTGACAAAAATGCTTCATTGTTGTATTTAAGCACAACTGTCATGTTGCTGTGCCTTAGTAGAGTAGATTTTGCAGGCACCAGGTTATGTTTAAAATAATTTGTTGTTATTGTGGCCTCAGAAATCTGAATGAGTTAATACAGTCAGCTGACTTGAATCATTTCAGTGAAGCACGTTGACTGCAAGTACATTCGAAAGTGAGTTCATGTGCTACATCAGTTTTTCAAAAACAAAAATTATATCAGTACTTCCTCCACCACAGCTAAAAATGGGACCAGGTTGTGGACCCCTGACAAGTGAGCACCCCAGGATCCACTCTGTACATGTACAAGTACATTTTCAATCCAGGGATTTAGGGTGGAAAAGAAACAGCACGATAACACTGCTATTATGAGGCTTTAGGAAATTATATGAATCACTTTACAAATCACTGGTTTGAAAATGAACTTTTATATGTTGAGATTTTGAATCCTAGGGTCCACTTGACCTGTTTCCATAATCACAACAGGGTGTTAATCTTTTGTTTATTGTGTCTTACCAGCACTTGAACGTGTCATGCCAGATGTTGACGGAGCGGGACCCCTGGCATGTGGAATCAGATTCTAGAAAGAAAATACACACAACTTAATGCACAGCACCAAAGTGCAACATGTACACAAAATGTTTTAACCAGGATTAGCATATTTCATCATTTTGCTCTCACAAGCGAATACTTCAGACAAAGCAAGCGCAAATCAGCAGAGTTGGCTACTAGCTAGCTAGCTACTAACTAGCTAGCGCTCCTCGCTAACACTTGCGAGCCAGGAGAGAACGGTGTTATTGCTCAAAAAAGTGAGCTTGCCACCTGTTATGTATGAGATTTGGGTGTCTGGGATGCCGTGCCCACCCACAGGGTGACGTCAGGCGGGCACAGCCCACTCTGTATATAGTTGAGTGTTCTGGCTAGTAAAGTTCAGTTGGATGTCCCTCAAGAAGCTCTCCATCTCGTGTCATTTTCACGATATAACATTTGGCGACGAGGAGACTAATTGACCGTGCTGGTTGCCTCGGCCGTTCGCACCGTTTCTGGAGCGCGAGGGGGAGCCTGTGATCCTCTAGCCGGAGTGGAGAGTCTCATTTGAGGAATATATTAGGGCGCTGGGCCTACACAGGCTAGACGGGAGACATCGGCGGGCGCTCCTGGCCCACAATATCAGTGCGGAGGGCCGAAGGATCCTCGGTGCTCTGGGTGGAGCGGACCTCTACGAGGATGTTGTCGAGCGGCTGGCCAGACACTTCGACGGTCAGACAAGGGCCATGAAGCTGCATGTGATGGAGCTCTTGGCGGCAGAAACTGATGGGCTAGCTGAGGAGCTACTGTAACTTCACGCTAAAAGCAGGTGAGCGAGGCCAGGCAGGCTGAAGGCCCCGGGGAGGAGCAGCAGCCGCAGGACACAGTGACAGCGCAGCAGACCACCAACACCGAGAACATGGGATGCAGCGGTGAGGAGCCCAGGTCAGTGAGCGGGCCCAGCGAGGGCGATGGTGCATGTCCCGGAGGTGAGCAGCGGCTGGATATGGAGGCTACGCAGCAAGACAGGTGGAGCGAAGGGGCCGAGAGCAGTGACGACGTGCCCAGGTCAGGAGACGGAGCCGACGGGAGTGTCACAGAGGGCCCCGAGTAATTTATGTTTATGATGGCGGCGCACCTAGATGCAGCGGCCCCTCTTGGCATCAGCGAGTGTGAGAGTTTTGATCATCCCAGACGTACATTCTGTAAAACTTACAACCATGAGACCTTATTAAACATCAAGGTACTGCACGCTGCAAGAATCGTGGCGCTTGGTTGTGACTTGGACATTCTACGCCAGCATGGAATTCTGGCGGAGTCCCTGCTAGAGGCTACCCGGGAGAGGAGGAAGCGTAAGCAAAAGCATGGAAAAAGGGCCGGGATTCATGCTAGGCTAAAGGCTAACCCCTCTAGACCAGCAGTACTGTCGCCCCTTCTCTCTAACGTCCGCTCCCTTGACAACAAGCTGTTCGAGCTGCGTCTGCTGAGAGAAACCCGGAGAGAGTGGAGGGACTGCTGTGTGCTTGCATTCACGGAGACATGGCTCCACGACAACATCCCTGACGAGGCCATTCAACTAGAAGGTACGTCGGTGTTCCAAGCAGACAGAAACGGCGAGCTCCGGTAAGAGCCGTGGGGGTGGGCTATGCATCTATGTTAACAAGAACTGGTGCGTTAACGCCACGTTAGTATCTAAACACTGCTCTCCGTTGGCGGAGTTCCTTATTGTAAATTGTCGGCCATATTATCTGCCGAGGGAATTCAGCAACGTGTTTGTAGCCGCTGTTTACATAGCGCCGAGCGCTAACGCTAACGCTAATGCTAAGAAGGCACTCGGGGAACTGCACAATGCTACTAGCGAAATCCAAACTTCACACCTGGATAGTTTTGTGGTGGTTGCGGGGGATTTTAACCACACCAGCTTAAAGACTGTGCTCCCCAAGTTTAAATAATGTGTAGACTTTAAGACCGGAGGAGAGAATATGTTGGACTTAGTGTACACAAACACAGATGCATATAAGGCAATGCCCCGCCCCCACCTCGGCCTTTCTGACCACATATCCGTGATGCTGGTGCCTGCCTACAAACCTCTACTGAAGCACAGCAGGCCAGTAGTGAAACAAATCAGGATTTGGCCAGACAGTGCAACCTCTGCACTGAAAGACTGTTTTCTGCACACAGACTGGGAGGTCTTCAAAATAATTGCCTCCCAGGAAGACAAGACAGATGTGGAGGAGTATGCTGAAACGGTCACCAGCTACATTGCAAAGTGCACAGAGGATGTCACGACAGTGAAGACCATCACTGTGCGGGGAAACCATAAGCCCTGGATGACCGCAGAGGTGCGCTCGCTGCTTACAGCCAGAGATGCAGCCTTCAGAGCAAAGGACAGGATCGCCCTCCGCTCAGCCAGGTCTGCACTCTCAAAGGGAATTAAGACGGCGAAGCGCGCCTATGTGGAGAAAATCCAGGGACACCTCTGTGACACTAGGAACACCAAGCAGATGTGGCAGGGAGTTCGGACACTGACGGGCTATAAGTCTAGGCAGGGGGTTGATGATGACGACGCTTCGCTTCCAGACAGGCTCAACGACTTCTTTGCACGTTTTGAAGCATCAAACCCGACAATCAGAGGGACGGCTGGTACATCCTCACCATCAGTCGGACCAGCTTTTACCATCAACACAGCGGACACACGGAGGACCCTAACCAGGGTCAACCCACATAAAGCTGCAGGTCCGGACAACATCCCGGGATGTGTGCTCCGAGACTGCGCGAGCGAGTTGGCGGATGTACTGACTGACATTTACAACATCTCCCTGAGTCAGGCCATCGTTCCCAGATGCTTCAAGACCTCTATCATAGTACCGGTGGCAAAGAAACCAGTTGTGTCCTGTCTGAATGACTATCGTCCTGTTGCACTGACACCAATTGTGATGAAGCGTTTTGGACGGCTTGTCAAACCACACATTACAGCCTGCCTCCCTGCATCACATGACCCGCTCCAGTTTGCATATCGTTCAAACCGCTCCATGGAGGATGCTATAGTCACCACCCTGCACTCTGTCATCACCCACCTGGATTAGAAAGGCACCTACGCCAGACTCCTGTACATTGATTTTAGTTCAGCATTCAACACCATTGTTCCCCAGAGACTGATGGAGAAATTACTCCTTCTTGGTCTGAACACCGCCACATGTCTCTGGGTCCTGGATTTCCTGACTGAGAGACCTCAGTCTGTCCGGGTTGGAAACAACATCTCCATCTCAGTCATGCTGAGCACCGGATCCCCTCAAGGCTGCGTACTCAGTCCACTGTTGTTTACACTTCTAACACATGACTGTGTATCCAGACATGGGGGGAACCAGATTATTAACTTTCCAGACGACACCACGGTGGTGGGACTTATTCAGAGGGATGAGGAATCAATGTACAGGGAAGAAGTGAGAGACCTGGAGGGCTGGTGCAGGGAGAACAATCTGGTGCTCAACGTGGACAAAACGAAGGAGATGATTATCGACTTCCGGCGGTCACAGCCTGAATACGTCCCCCTCAGCATCGGCGGCCGTTTGGTGGAGAGAGTAGAGAACATCAAGTTCCTCGGAGTGCAGATCTCACAGGACCTCTGGAGCAAGAATTCCTTGGGGATCAGGAAGCGGGCCCAGCAGAGACTGCACTTCTTGAGGAAACTCAAACAGGCCTCTCTCCCCATCTGCATCCTCAGGACCTTCTACAGAGGTGTGGTGGAGAGTGTTCTGACGTACTGCATTGCTACATGGTACTCCAGTTGCAGTATGTCAGACAAAAAAGCCCTGCAGAGGATAGTTAAGGGAGCTGAGAGGGTAACTGGAGTCTCCCTCCCCTCTGTCCAAGAACTTTTTCAGAACCGTTGTAGGAGCAGGGCACTGAACATTGTCAAGGACCGTTCTCACCCTCTGCATAAACACTTTGAACTTCTGCCATCTGGCAAACGATTCCGGAGCATCAGAGGAAGAACCACCAGACTGATTAACAGCTTCCTTCCACAAGTTGTTAGGATGCTGAACAGCTGATCCAGAATCTCTCATACAAACTACTGCACCTACGGACATTATGTATATTATTTGTATATTATAGTTCTGGTTAGTTTTTTCAAGTATGTCTCAGGGATGTGTGAATGGATGTGGTGGGGTGGGGGGTAAAGATATGTGTGAGTGTGTCTTAAATCATGTTCTTTTACTTATATGGATGCCGAGAGAAATGCAATTTCATCTTGCCTGCACTACAGTTGTATGTACAGCAATATGACAATAAAGGCTGATTTGATTTGATTTGATTTGAGGGACAGCAGCTACAGCCAGACATGGTTGACAGCACGGTTCGGGACACGAGCTGGTCTGGTGAGCTGGGTGTTAATTGTGACTGGTGTGATGATAATCCAGCAAGGGTTGACCCCGGTGCCGGTGGCCGCGTTACCCTTGGTGTGGGAACTGAACGGCACTGCGGGGTCCCCGTGAAGAGGGCTGCCGAGGCTGGAGGACCAGAGAGTGGAGCGGAAAAAATTGGTGCAGTTATGCAGAGCGCCAAACGCCATTGTCGGGTTAAGAGTTTGGACCGAGTCGGCGGGACAGCACGATGCAGGAAGGAGGTCCTGAGACGACGTGGCAGGCATGGGAGACCAGGTTGGGTTCCCCTGCGGGTTGACAGCGGGGTTCGGCCCAGAGAAGAAAAAACAGTTTTGAAGGTGAGAGACATGTTGGCCAGAGAGGGGTGTTTCGACCCTGGGGGGCGGCAGCGGCTGGACTTGGGATGCCATGGGGACGCCCAGGCCCTCCATGGCTGTATAGAAGATGGTGGCGGCAAAGGGACATGTTCGCCAGGGAGGGGGGTTTCGACCCTGGAGATGGATCGAGGCCAGGGGTGCATACAGTATGTTGTGGGGGTGCCTGGGGCCTCCGAGGCAGTTTTCTGGATGGTGGCTACCCAGAGACATTGGGGTTACCTGATATTTTATTTTTCTGGTGTGAATGCCTGTATATATATGTGAGTGAATGTGTTTAATATGGGATTATTTTAGGAGACGTGGTCCATTTTGGTTATTTTGGTGTGAATGTGATAGGTTGCTCTATTACAACATATTATTCTCCCTGTTCTTAGTGTGTGATTCGGGTTTCTAAATTTGGGTGGTTCAATTGTGTGTGTGGTTTCACAGTTTGTAAGGGGGGGGTTATGTATGAGATTTGGGCATCTGGGATGCCGTGCCCACCCACAGGGTGACGTCAGGCGGGCACGGCCTACTCTGTATATAGATGAGTGTTCTGGCTAATAAAGTTCAGTTGGATGTCCCTCAAGAAGCTCTCCGTCTCGTGTCATTTTCACGATATAACACCACCAACAGGATAAATAAGCAAAAAGATGCACAATATCACAAAACACTCACCATCCATGGTTTGCAACAATGACGTGTCGACCCCAGTCTCCCTGTCATTGCTCGCCGGCTGATGGCTGTAAATGGCGTCCATTGAACCACTTCCAGTCCTTTCTGTTCACCCCACTTCGACCGTTGTGATCCTTGATGGCCTGGTAATCACTTTTCATTTTCTTCAGCTTCTCCCTACATTGTTTTAATGTCCAGTTGTATCCGTGAGCTGTCATCTGTTTGGAGACCTCCTGGTAAACTTTTTTGTTGCGGGCCGCTCCATCTAACTCTCTGGAATTTTATCATCAGCCACCAAGCACAGAAAAGTCCGCACCTCTTTGTTGGACCATGGTGTAGATTTCCACAAAACCTGTGAAGCCATCTCTATTAACATCGTGTTTACTCACTGACCGTGTTTGCTCGCTGAACAATTTTTTGCAAATGCAAGTTGGGTTAATTGGCCTCAAACTGGGGATTCTAAATTGTCCTTAGGTATGACTGTGAGAGTGAATGGTTGTCTGTCTCTCTGTGTTGGCCCTGTGATGGACTGGCGATCTGTCCAGGGTGGACCCTGCCTCTCGCCCAAAAGATGCTGGGATAGGCTCCAGTCCCACGCCCCCCCCCCCCCCCGTGACCCGAAAAGGATTAAGCAGAAGAAGATGGATGGATGGATGGATAGATGGTGGTTCTAGACTCCGCAGAAGATGGCGCTCTTGTGATGTCACACCCTAACCAATGAGTGGCCTGCAGTCTGTTGGCGTCACATTTTCAGCCCACTCAGCATGGTTAGAACCCCAGTGGAGTTGGTACGACAAAGTACCTGGTACCAGGTACTAATGGAAAACCCTACAAACCGGGTAGAGCTGAGGCGAGTAGGGCTGAGCGGGTACAAGTGGAAAAGCGGCTTTATATGTCGGTGTCGGTTGCGCCATCACACCTACAAACATTTCGTGAAGACCTGTGGGAGCTGTCAACATGTGGGAAAAGTGCAGTAAATGACAACTTTAAAAGCTACAATTTCTTCTTTAATGAATGCATTTTTCATTGTTAACTTTTCACCTTTTTCACAGTATTGTCAGCGATATTAATCTGTAATCATCTCGGGATCTAGTTTGTTTTTTGTTTTTTTTTACTTTATCTGAGTCAGCCAAAGCAAATGTGATCCACCCAGATTCATTGCCTAATAAAGTGGGGTTGTGAAATAGATTTTAAAAAGGCACACAAGCCACATATTTTGGTCTTTTCACGTAACTTTATATGTTAATGTAAGCATCGAGCTTTGTCATTACAGTAGTGGACAAGCGAAAGACCAAAAAGCTCATTGCCTAAACGCTCCCTGAATTTCAGCTCATTTTCGGGGTCATCATTCACAAAATCAGCCAGAGGCACTTCTTATTTTCAGCTTTCATCTCGGTATAATCTGAGCACACATGACCTACTCATCATAATCAGCCTGACAGAGGACACAAAAATGTTGACGCCAGCCTGCAACGTTATGGAGGCACAAAACACGCAGAACTTGCCTGAGATTCCGCTTATTTTTCCTTCTGTCGTTGGGTTCACGGTGATTTATTATCAACTGCGTGGATATCTGCACGTAAATATGGCCGTCAGATGGTTGTCAGTAATTCGGCTTCGGTTAAACGTAGTACTTTGTGCAGGGTGTTGAAACGAAATAGTGACGCAGGACGGACGGGACATCCCACAGAGCACTATGGCTGTCTACACACCCGGGTACTTCACGTGACCGCGCAAAGCACGGAGATAACAAAAACCAGCGTTTACCTGAATGAATGAATCTGTATTTCGGATAAATTAAAAGTAAAGATTAAAAAAAGAAACAAAATAATATAACAAAGGGGGAAAGAAAACCCAACAAGGTCAAATTAGACAGTAACTCCTCTGATTATACAGTTCAACATAAGTTATTTAAAGGCATACATATGTGGCCCACAGTAGGAACAATTATGGGCGGAGCTTCCAGTTTCGGCTGACCTAGTGTTAAATCAGTCAGTAAGAGTGGAGTAGCAGGGGCATTTAAAATAGCGTTTTTAAGTTTTTCAAATTAATTTTAATGTATAGTCCACATATGTGTTTTGCACTCAAGTGGCAGCTAATTTCAGCTGTTCTAGTTTTTGTATTTTTTTGAATGTTTTGGCGTAGTTCTGGTACTTGCTGGTGTTCGTGGTTGTGCCAACAGACTGGATAAATGGAGGCTTCTCACCACATGGTGACAGACGACATCCAAGCACAGTGTTGTGGCGTACGTCTGCTCTAAGGTCAATTTGATTATGTCCAACATATTTTAACAAAATGCAGCCGACTTTATTGTGATGAAGACGTGCTGGTCTGAATGCGCACCGTGTCATTAATGAGTACAGGCAATGAGAAGTCATAAATCATGACTCTTTCTTTGTTTGGTAGCGGCAAAGTCCTGGGAAAACCCCATGAGTGTCATGAACCTCCTCTTGCACTTTTACGCAGCGCACGGAGGAGGAGAAGGAAGAATGGGATTTACACACAGGGTTCACCACAGCACATTTATTAACACAAAGGAAGAAAGTTCAAAAATAAAAACTGACAAAAAGGTAATGATGTGAACAATACAGCTGACATGGCGAGCATGCAGCAAGCTAACCACTGTGCACCGTGGCCACAAACAAATATTACAAACACACATATACGCTCGGGAGAGTGGGGAGGCTTGACTGACTAAGGGAGGATAACTGGGTAACAGCCTAAGCGTAGCAGTTGTACCGCACAGAGAAATGTTGCCAGTCAAGCGTAGCAGCACAACTGCACAAAGAAACGCAACAGTTTACTCACTAAGCAGTAAAAGTCCCAGAAGTCCAAAACTCCAGCGAGCACACACAGTCCCTCATAGACTAGACTGTCATACAGCAATTAACAACTGTATGATCGCGCACAATGGTCCAGCAGTGTTTGACTGGCAAGAGCCCCCTAAGTACAAACACTGCTGGCATCACAAACTGGACACACCTGGGCGAGGTGCGGGAAAGACAATTACCGGGGAGAATCAGCTGGCTGTTAAAGAGAGAGGGGGCATGGTCGGACCAGCGAATGTTAGACAACGCCCACCTGAAAGTGGGTCAAAAAGGCTGTCTAACAACCGCCAGCCAGAGCGGCAGCTACAGGCATGGAAA
This sequence comes from Pholidichthys leucotaenia, assembly GCA_020510985.1. NCBI lineage: Eukaryota > Metazoa > Chordata > Actinopteri > Cichliformes > Pholidichthyidae > Pholidichthys > Pholidichthys leucotaenia. The sequence continues at coordinate 448,165,847 of CM035840.1, read as the reverse complement.
AGAAAAAGAACACAGACATAAAAACAAGAACTCAAAAGATAACAATACGTAATAACCCTGATGCCTGAGCCACAGAGAACAGTCAGAACCGAGCCTACAGAAAAACACCGGCTCGGTTCATGACAGAGCCCCCCCTTCTAGGGGTGGATTCTAGACACTCACAGTAACATCACAAGGAAGGAACCCCCCCCCACCCCCCCCCACCACCACCACCACCACCAACCCCAACAGGAACAATAACACAAACCCGGGTGGGAGGTAGGGGAAACAGGAAGGGAGGGAACACAATACCTCACCCAGGGCACACAATTAACCCCCCCAAGTCCAAAGACATGGAGGGTCGGGAGGCTGCCCAGAGTCCCAGGCCCAGCAGGCAGTCCGATGAACAGAGTCTGGTGGCCTGCCGGAAAACACGGGCCACCTGGCCCAGAGACTCAGTCCCTCCAGCGGTCGGCCAGCACTGTTCAGCCACCAGGGCCGGCGGGATGAAGCAGGAGGCAGCCTGCCCACTGGAAGACTTCCTGGTGGGTGACCGGACTGAAGGGAGGGAACCCCTACAGCATCGGACATGGAGGAGAAGAAGGCTACGGCGTCCTCAGGCTAACCCGCAGCGTCCTCGGTGGTCCCGACTTGGGACACAGCTGCACCCTCGGTGGACCCAGACCGGGCCAACGCTGCATCTGCGATGGCTCCCGGCTGGAGCTCTGCAAAGCCCGCGGTGGACTCCAGCTGGAGTTCAGCAGCTCCCACAGTGGGCCCCGACCGGGCCAATGCTGCACCCACAGTGAGCAGGCCAACCTGCCGGAGCACCAAGCTGAGGAGGCGGTCGATGGGGGGAGTCCTGACGACCCTGGCAGGAGAAGCTGTAGCAGCAGTGTCCTCCGCTGGTCGGACCAGACCTGCAACGACTTCTGGCAACAGCACACCCTCTCCGGCAACCCTAGACAAAGGCTCAGAGATAGCAGGAAAAGAACGGTGGTTAGGGTCACTGACAGCGGCGGAGCCGGGTGAAGTGAGTTTAGATGCAGCTGAGGGCTGCATCCGACTCTCCTCCCCTAGAGCCAGGCAAGATCTCTCCAATACTGATAACAGAAAAACAAGAGAGAGGACTTGCTTGAGCTCGAGCTCCACCGCCATCCAGGACTCCGTCGATCCCGATGATGAAAGCTCAGGCCCGGCCTCCAGGAGGTCCAGCTCCGGCTCCCAATCCTCTGAAGAAGCCTCCACAGCAGGCGAGATGGTCATTGCAGTCCAATTGTCCTCCTGCAGTGGCTCCAACGCTGGGGATTCCTCCAGCGTGGCTGCAGGGGAACCTCTCCATGCTGGCTTTGGGGCAGAATCCTCCGAAGCCCCCAGCTCCTCCACCGTCTGATGGCCAGGTGCCAGGGCCGGCGGACACTCAGGAAAAATTGGAGGAGACACGGAAAGGGGAAGAAAAGAATTAATGTTTGCAGCTGGAGGAGAGGACCCAGCGGACTGCTTAAACTGGGCCTCTCCCTCGGGAGACAGGCAAGATTCAGTGTTTTTAGATGGTAGAGAATGAAAAAATACTTGCCTGTCATCCCGGTCACTGATGTTCCCAGCTGCAGGCAGCAGACCATCATCCCTCTCCATGTCAGCGGTGACGTGGGCCCCTTCGAAGACTTTGCCGGGGTGACCTCAGCGGACTTCACAGCAGCTGGAGGGAAGAAGGCTGCCGGGGACGAGGAGGGCTTCTCCCGATGTCTGCCCACAGGATGACGCTGTCTTCCGGATGCTGGAGCTGGTTTGACCGGAGCGGGAGTGAGCGTAGTACTCTGGCATGAAGCAGGAACGCCGGGGGCCCTGGAGCACCTCCCTTTCAGCTTGAGCCCAGTCTTACTTGGGGACTTCCTCTCCCTCCCGCCATTCTCATGCCGTAACGCTGCCAACAGGTTAATCCTCTCAATTCCCACAGCGTGTTCAGAAAGCTGAGAGCATTGCCGGATGTCTGCCTCCACCAGACCCACGTACCACAGAATATCCTCCAGGGTAGAGTATTCGCTTGCTGAGGAGATGAGCCCATTAATGTTCATCAGGGCTCGACAGCACACCCACCCCAGACTCAGAAGATAACTCCAGCTCACAGCCTCCATGACCAACCCCAACACAGACAGGTAGAAAAAAGACAAAACAGTTCAAAAGAAAAAACAGATGTGAGGATGAATCCGCTAAATCCCGGCTGGCTGGACCATTCTGTCATGAACCTCCTCGTGTGCTTTTACGCAGCACGCGGAGAAGGAGAAGGAAGAATGGGATTTACACGCAGGGTTCACCACAACACATTTATTAACACAAAGGCAGACAGTTCAAAAATAAAGACTGACAAAAAGGTAATGATGTGCACAAAATGGCTGATGCGGCGAGCATACAGCAGGATAACCACTGTGCACCGTGGCCACAAACAAATAATACAAACACACATATACACTCGGGAGAGTGGGGAGGCTTCTAGGACGCTCGACTGACAAAGAGAGGATAACTGGGTAACAGCCTAAGCGTAGCAGTTGTACCGCACAGAGAAATGTTGCCAGTCAAGCGTAGCAGCACAACTGCACAAAGAAACGCAACAGTTTACTCACTAAGCAGTAACATTCCCAGCAGTCCAAAACTCCAGCAAGCACACACAATCCCTCGTAGACTAGACTGTCATACAGCGATTAACAACTGTATGATCACGCACAATGGTCCAGCAGTGTTTGACTGGCAAGAGCCGCCTAAGTACAAACACTGCTGGCATCACAAATTGGACACAACTGGGCGAGGCGCGGGAAAGACAATTAACGGGGAGAATCAGCTGGCTGTCAAAGAGAGAGGGGGCATGGTCAGACCGGCAAATGTTAGACAACGCCCACTTGAAAGTGGGTCAAAAAGGCTGCCTAACAACCGCCGGCCAGAGTGGCGGCTACAGGCATGGAAAAGAAAAAGAACACAGACATAAAAACAACAAGAACTCAAAAGATAACAATACATAATAACCCCAATGCCTGAGCCACAGAGAACAGTCAGAACCGAGCCTACAGGAAAACACCGGCTCGGTTCATGACAATGAGTACCTGGTATCATTGGAAAGCTTAGAAATCGTACTTTCAGAAAATACCTATGTTTTTGCAGAAGACGCAACTCCCGACTGATCGAACGCGAGTTTTCAACCTACCTAAAATAGTGTAACGTTGGGGCCATGTTAAGTGAATTTCCCAGCATGCTTTGCCAGATGAAAACGTTATGTGTGTGTTAAATGTGTTATTTCTGAGTTATACTGCTGTGTCATTATAACTGCATTATGATGACCCAGCAGTGTTTAGCAGGATTAGGGCAAGATGTATCTGTGTGTGTAACCATGATTGAAACAGGGGTCTGGGAGAATGACCTCCCCTCCACTCTGTAGCGCAGAGGCAGGTTGGGGGTTGGGGTGTGTGGAAAATAAATCAGGTTGATCACAGCCATCTGCTCCATTGTCTTTGTGTGAACCCTGCAAACGTCACACTGGTGTCAGAAGTGGGATGGAGCAGATGGATGCCAGGATCAGAATGGAGATCCAGCAGCTGGAGCAGTTCATTGCTCAGCTGATGATGGACGATGGGACCGAGACACCACCCCCGGGAGCCAGGAGCCGGGACGAACAAAGCGGCGGCGGACCTGACGGGGCCAGCGCACCCCGCCTTCTGTCTTTTTCAAGACAGAGCGGGCAGAGCAGAGCAAACCAGCCCCGCATTCCGCCCTTTTCAGGACAGGACGGGCTGGCGATCCCACGGCGATCGAGAGTGACGATCGATCAGGAGGCGGCCATCCCATCTGTTAGGCAGCGGGCCAAGATTCCCCGCTTCAACGGCGAGGCCACGTTGGATGACTACCTGACCCAGGTCGAGCTGGCCGCTGCGCTGAACGGCTGGTCACCAGAGGAAACCGCCGTGCAAGTCGCGCTGGCCTTGGAAGGGAGAGCTCTCTGCACGCTTTCTGATCTCCTGCCTGAGGAGCGCTACAGCTGGCCAGCGCTACAAGGGGCGCTCCAGAGACGATTTGGGAGAACGGTGGACGCTGAGCACGCCCAGGAACAGCTGACCCGCCGCCGTAGAAGCAACCAGGAAAGCCTAGGAACCTATGCTGCAGACATACGGCTGCTAACCCGGCGCAGCTACCCGGATTTCGCACCGGAGGCGGTAGAGAAGCTCGCCCTCCGGAGCTTCATCCAAGGTCTCCGCCCGGCCCAGCTCCAGAGCCACGTACGGATCCACGCCGCGAGCGACTGGGAGACTGCAGTGGCAGAAGCAGAGCGGGTGGAGCCGCTGATGAATCGCACAGTTGAAGCGCCAACGCACAGACAGAGAACCTTCCAGGCCACGATGGAGAGCGAGGAGGAAGAGGAGGAATTACGGCAGACCACGGCGGCGCGTCCCCGGAGAAGAACGCCCCTCGCCGGCGTTAAACTAGAGCGAGGTGGCGTGAACGGGAACAGGCCGCCTCCCGCAGATGTTTCCCCCGAGGAGCCGGCACCACGCGTGGGCCGAATTGGACACTCTCCAGGGATCTATCTACAGTGCAGCTTGGGGAAGACGTCGATCCGGGCCCTGATTGACACCGGCTCTACAATCTCCCTGGTTCGACCCGGTGTGCTGCCGGGCACAAACAAGACGGCCCCACGGGGGTGGGAACCCACCAAGCGCTGCGTCACCACGGCTACCGGTGAGCGCGCCAGACTGGGGGGGCGGAGAGTTTTGGTGGTGGGGGTGGCCGGTCAGAACATAAGACACCCGTTCTGGCTGGCTGACATCCAAGACCCCTGTATTATTGGACTAGACCTGCTCACAGCCTGGAACGCCAAGATCGACACCGCGGGACCGTCCCTCCAGCTGGGAAACCGGACCATCACGCTCCACAGCAGAACCCAGGGAAGGAACACGGGGGCCTGCGCGATCGAGGGATCGCCAAGACAGACCGGACCAGGCAGGCCACCGCGAGGACTGGACACGATGACATCACCAGCGCGGACAGAGGGAGCACGAACGCACACAAGGACAGCAAGGGGAGGGGTCAACGTGTCAGCAGAGACGCAGCAGGCGGTGGAGGAATTATTTCAGCGGAGCTGCAGCGGGCTGGACCCGGAACAGGGACGCCAGCTGCGGGAGCTATTGGACTGTTTTATGGGTGTTTTCGCCGCGAAGGATGAGGAATGCGGCCGGACCGGGTTGGTGCAGCACGAGATCGACACCGGTGAGGCCAGGCCGATTCGACTCCACCCACGCCGGCTGCCCTTTTCAAGGCGGGCAGCGGCGGAACAAAAAGTGCGAGAAATGCTGGAGGCAGATGTCATTGAGCCCTCCAGCAGCCCCTGGGCAGCGCCGGTGGTGCTGGTCAAGAAGAAGGACGGGTCGTGGCGGTTCTGTGTGGATTACCGACGCCTGAACGACGCCACCAGGAAAGATTCCTACCCCCTGCCCCGCATCGATGACGCACTGGACCACATCGCCGGCTCCAGCTGGTTCAGCTCGCTGGATCTACGCAGCGGCTATTGGCAGGTAGAGCTGTCACCTGAGGCCCGCCAGAAAACAGCCTTCTCCATCGGGCAGGGACTGTACCAGTTTAAAGTGATGCCGTTTGGACTCTGCAACGCTCCGGCCACCTTTGAGCGCTTGATGGAGCGAGTGCTGGCTCACGTGCCCCGGAGTCGCTGCGTTGTTTACCTGGATGACCTGCTGGTGCATGCAGCTGATTTTGACAGCGCCCTGTCAAATCTCCGAGAGGTGCTGGGAGCCATCCAACAGGCGGGGCTACGGTTACACCCTAGGAAATGCCACCTGTTCCGGCGGGAGACCACCTTTTTGGGCCACATCGTCAGCGCAGCGGGGGTCGCCACCGACCCGGAAAAAGTGGCAACAGTGAGAGACTGGCCAGTGCCGCGGAACGTTGGAGAACTGAGGAGTTTTCTTGGATTGGCCTCCTATTATAGGAGGTTTGTGAAAGACTTCGCCACCATCGCCAGCCCGCTGCATCAGCTGACGCAGAAAGGACGCACGTTCCAGTGGAGTGACAGCTGTGCTGCTGCTTTCTCCCAGCTTCGCGCAGCGCTCATCAGAGCCCCCATCCTGCAGTATCCCGACCCGAACCGCCCTTTCATCGTGGACACGGACGCCAGCAACCAGGGCATCGGGGCGGTGCTATCCCAGGAGGGAGAGCATGGAGAGCAGGCAGTCGCTTACTTCAGCCGCACTCTCAGCAGAGCCGAGAGAAATTACTGTGTGACTCGCAGAGAGCTGCTGGCTGTCATTCAAGGACTGCGACACTTCCGCCCGTATGTGTACGGGGGGAGGTTCCAGCTCAGGACGGACCACGCTTCCCTGACCTGGTTGTTAAATTTCAAAGAACCGGATGGACAGTTGGCGAGGTGGCTGGAGGCACTGCAGGATTATAATTTCCAGATTGTGCATCGGGCAGGCCGCCTCCATGCCAACGCTGACGCGCTGTCTCGGCGCCCCTGCGCGACAGAGGAGTGTCGTCACTGCCAACGGGCTGAAGATCGGGACCAAACCGCCCCACGGGCTGCCGCTCTCCGAGCCGCTGCGAGCAGGAATAACGCAGCGACGCACAGCCCCTCCTCAGATGATCAGGCAGTTCTCCCCAGCGATGACGTCACAGAGGTTCTTGGCACGCAGCAGCTGCAGAGCGAGCAGGACAGAGACCCGGTCATCTCGCGGGTTCGGCAGTGGCTGGACGCAGGACAGCGGCCCGCCTGGGAGGTTGTGTCACCGCTGGACCCAGAGACTAAGGCCCTGCACTCCCAGTGGGCCAACCTCCGCTGCTACGAGGGCGTGGTGTATCGGCAGTGGCAGACTCCAGCTGGGCAGCGGCACGTCTGGCAACTGCTAGTTCCTCGTCGACTCCGGCCCAAAGTACTCCAGCTGGTTCATGGGGCGGTAGGAGCGGGCCACTTCGGAGTGACAAAGACGCTGCAGCGCCTTCGGGCCCGGTTCTACTGGCCCGGTTGTCATCAGGACGTGGAGCTCCACGTTCATCGCTGCGACACATGCACAGCTCAGAAGGGACCAACTCAGCGATCCCACGCTCCCCTGCAGCAGTACCGGGTGGGAGCACCGATGGAGCGAGTGGGAGTGGACATCCTGGGCCCTTTCCCGACCACAGACCGGGGGAACCGCTATGTGCTGGTCGCGATGGATTATTTCACTAAGTGGCCAGAGGCGTACGCGGTCCCGGATCAGAGCGCCGCTACGACGGCATCAAAGCTGGTGGATGAAATGTTCTGTCGGTTTGGCGCACCGGAGGAGCTGCACAGCGATCAGGGTCGGAACTTCGAGGCGGAGGTCTTCGGAGAGGTCTGCAAACGGCTGGGCATCCGGAAGACCCGGACCACCCCACTGCATCCACAGAGCGACGGCCTGGTCGAACGATTCAACCGGACCCTCACCACCCAGCTCGCTATCCTAGTGGACCAGCGACAGCGAGACTGGGACCTGCACCTGCCTTTTGTTTTGTGGGCGTACCGGACGGCAGCTCAGGAATCTACCCGGTGCACCCCTGCGGCGCTCATGTTTGGACGCGAGCTGCGCACACCGGTGGATTTGGTATTCGGTTGCCCCCCTGAGCCGGAGGTGGAGGGAAGACCCGGATTGGATTATTTTTTTTGTTTGAAAGAACGTCTCCACACGGTGCACGAGCTGGCTCGAGAGGCCCTGGCAGCGGCAGGGGGTCGGCAGAAGCGAGCGTACGACTCCCGCTGTCAGGGGAGGGACTTTGCACCGGGAGATCGAGTCTGGGTTTTCTGCCCTGAGAGGAAGAGAGGACGATCACCGAAGCTGGCGAGCCAGTGGTCGGGGCCATGCGTGGTCCTGGAGAGACTGTCAGATGTGGTGTACAGGGTGAGGCTTAGAAAAAGGGACCGGGTTGTGGTCCTTCATCGTGACCGTCTCGCCCCGTATCGGCCATCTGCACCGCTGGTGGACGAACCGGAGCTTCCATCCCGACCCAGATGGGGGGGATGGAAGCCTAGGGGGCCTGTACGTGTTGGCCGCCGGCGCCGAAGACCGCCCCGACATCTGGATGAGTTTGTATTGGACTTTTAAATTGGACTTTAATTTTTCTGGGGACAGAAACCAGTCCGGGGGGGGGGGGCAGTATAACGTTGGGGCCATGTTAAGTGAATTTCCCAGCATGCTTTGCCAGATGAAAACGTTATGTGTGTGTTAAATGTGTTATTTCTGAGTTATACTGCTGTGTCATTATAACTGCATTATGATGACCCAGCAGTGTTTAGCAGGATTAGGGCAAGATGTATCTGTGTGTGTAACCATGATTGAAACAGGGGTCTGGGAGAATGACCTCCCCTCCACTCTGTAGCGCAGAGGCAGGTTGGGGGTTGGGGTGTGTGGAAAATAAATCAGGTTGATCACAGCCATCTGCTCCATTGTCTTTGTGTGAACCCTGCAAACGTCACAATATAAACAAATCGTCTTTTTCTGGGTCAGTTTTTGCGCACTTCCTACTAATTAAATATCATTTTGAAGGTCTTTCAATACAGAATATGGAAATAACGTTACATCAGTTTTGAAAATGTCCTCAAAGTGACTCATTTTGCCAGCACGGCTCATTTGTTTACAGCATTAGCATCTTAGCAGCGGCACTAACTAAAGGAGTTACTATCTACGAGGCCACTTTTTAAGGTCATCTTCCCATCCCTTGATAGTCGTGGGAAGTGGTATGATTATATTACTGTTTTGAGGTGCAAGATTCCATGTTCCTGCATTTCTGATGCCGAAGTCATTGTTTTAGAACAAGGAAAAGTGTCCCATTTCAGTGACAACCATATGTTCTAAACTAGTACCGGAAGTTGCTACCATCATTCACGCAAGGCATCACGGGGCCTAGGAATAAGGTGGATACGGCACATCAATATTTTGATGAGGTTTCACCACAAGATCGGATCAGATACAATCAAAAACTTTAAATTTGTGACCTCAAAAAGTGTCCCTACTGTCTACCAGCCAGTATGTGGAAGAATGATTCAATAGAGTGTCCAGAAACAATATTTATTGATATTTGTAACGACAAATAAATGCACCAGCTTGGCTGTACATTGCTGGAACACTCGAATAACAGAAAATAAATTGTACCTGCTGTGGAAATCCGCAAAAAGCCATCATGTTTAGTGTTGGATATTATATTGTACATATATTAGTATGGTGGTGCCCTGTAGTAGAAAGGGGATGATGCCCCACCTCCGGGGGGTGGTGTCACCTGGGGTATAAAAGGTCACAGCGGGAGCGGATCAAGAAAGAGCCATCAAAACACCACTATATGCAGATGATGGAGCCATATGGACGAGGGGAAGAAATGAGAAATTTGTGTTCAAAAACATCAGGAAAGAAAAGGAGAAAGTGGAAAAGTGGTCATATGACTGGGGATTTAAATTTTCAAACAGTAAAACCTGCTATATGACTTTCACAAAAAAAAACGCAGAACTGGTACAGAACCATTAACATTATATAATCAACCAATAGAGAAAGTCCATCCATCCATCTATCTTCTTCTGCTTAATCCTTTTCGGGTCACAGAGGGGCTGGAGCCTAACCTAGCATCTTTGGGCGAGAGGCAGGGTACACCCTGGACAGATCGCCAGTCCATCACAGGGCCAACACAGAGAGACAGACAACCATTCACTCTCACAGTCATACCGAAGGACAATTTAGAATCCCCAGTTTGATGCCAATTAACCTAACTTGCGTGTTTTTTGGCATGTGGGAGGAAACCGGAGAAATCCCGGAGTAAACCCACTCAGACAAGGGGAGAACATACAAACTCCACACAGATCACTGTTGGTCAGGGGCTGGGATCGAACCCAGGATCCCCCGGCCAAGGGTGAGTTGCTGTGCTGCCGCAGTGCTAACCACTCCGCCACCGTGCTGCCATAGAGAAAGTCAGTGAGTTCAAATAAGATTGTGGTTTGAAAGTGTATACACATGGAGAGTTCATGTTGAAAATCTGGAGAGAAAGTCAGTGAGTTCAAATATCTAGGATTGTGGTTTGAATGTGCATACACATGGAGAGTTCATGTTGAAAATCTGGAGACAAAGTGCAAAAAAGTCCATCCATCCATCCATCCATCCATCTTCTACTGCTTTTCCGGAGGTCCGGGTCGCGGAGGCAGCAGTTCAAGCAGAGAAGCCCAGACTTCCTTCTCCCCAGCCACCTGCTCCAGCTCTTCAGAGAGGATACCAAGGCGTTCCCAGACCAGCTGGGAGACATAGTCTCTCCAGCGAGTCCTGGGTCTGCCCCGGGGTCTCCTCCCAGTGGGACGTGCCCAAAACACCTCAAGTGGGAGGCGTCCAGGAGGCATCCTGATCAGATGCCCATACCACCTCAACTGGCTCCTTTCAATGTGGAGGAGCAGTGGTTCTACTTTGAGCCTCTCCCGGATGACTGAGCTCCTCACCCTATCTCTGAGGGTGAGTCCAGCGATCCTGCGAAGAAAGCTCATTTCAGCCACTTGTATCCGTGATCTCGTTCTTTCGGTCATTACCCAAAGCTCGTGACCATAGGTGAGGGTAGGAACGTAGATTGACTGGTAAATCAACAGCTTTGCCTTAGAGCTCAGCTCCCTCTTCACCACAACAGACCGGTACAACGCCCGCATCACTGCAGATGCTGCTCCGATCCGTCTGTCAATCTCTTGCTCCATTCTCCCCTCACTCGTGAATAAGACCCCAAGATACTTAAACTCCTCCACTTGGGGCAGGAGCTTGTCCCCAACCCGGAGAGGACAATCCACCTTTTTCTGGTTGAGGACCATGGACTCGGACTTGGAGTTAGCGATTCTCATCCCAGCCACTTCACACTCAGCGGCAAACCATCCCAGTAAGAACTGTAGGTCATTGCTGGATGACGCCAGCAGAATAACATCATCTGCAAACAACAGAGATGAGATCCTGTGGTCACCAAGCATGACACCCTCCGTTCCCTGGCTGCGCCTACAAATCCTGTCCATAAAAATTTTGAACAGGATCGGTGACAAAGGGCAGCCCTGGCGGAGCCCAACTCTCACTGGGAATGAGTCCGATCAAGTGTTGACAAGATGAACCAAACTCTCATAACGGTCGTACAGAGACCGAATAGCTCGTAATAACAAGCCCGATACCCCCATACTCCCGACGCACCCCCCACAAAAAACCACGAGGGACGTGGTCGAATGCCTTCTCCAAGTCCACAAAACACATGTAAATTGGCTGGGCAAACTTCCATGAACCCTCGAGGATTCTCAAGAGGGTAAAAAGCTGGTCCGATGTGCCACAGCCAGGACGAAAACCACATTGCTCCTCCTGAATCAGAGGTTCAACCAACGGCCGGATTCTCCTCTCCAGTACCTTGGCATAGACCTTCCCAGGGAGGTTGAGGAGTGTGATCCCTGAAAAGTTGGAGCACACCCTCCGGTCCCCTTTTTTGAAGAGAGGAACCACCACCCCGGTTTGCCATGCCAAAGGCACTGCCCCCGACCTCCACGCAATGTTGCAGAGGCATGTCAACCATGACAGCCCTACAACATCCAGGGCCTTGAGGTACTCAGGGTGAATCTCGTCCACCCCCGGGGCCTGGCCTCCAAGGAGATTTTTAACCACCTTGGCAACTTCAGCCCCTGTGATAGGTGAGTCGTCCCCCTCGTCCACAAGCCCTGCTTCCTCTGTGGAAGGCGTATCAGTGGGATTGATGAGATCCTCGAAGTATTCCTTCCACCGCCTGACGATATCCCCATTCGAAGTCAACAGCGCCACATCCGCACCATACACAGTGTGGACAGGGAGCTGCTTCCCCCTCTTGAGCCGCCAGTTTGCCAGAATCTCTTCGAGGCCGATCGAAAGCCTCGTTCCATGGCCTCACCGAACTCCTCCCATACCCGAGTTTTTGCTTCAGCAACCACCCGGGCTGCATTCTGCTTGGCTTGCCGGTACACCTCAGCTGCTTTGGGAGTCCCATAAGCCAACCAAGCCAGATAGGACTCCTTCTTCAGCTTAATGCCCCCCCTCACCACTGGTATCCACCACGAGGTGCCCCAACAACCTTGCGGCCGCAGCTCTGGGCTGCTGCTCCAACAATGGAGGTGGAGAACATGGTCCATTCAGACTCCATGTCTCCAGACTCCCTCGGAATGTGGTTGAAGTTCTTCCGGAGGTGGGAGTTGAAGACCTCCCTGACAGGGGCCTCAGCCAGACGTTCCCAGCACACCTTCACTATACGTTTGGGTCTACCAGATCTGAATGGCATCCTCCCCTGCCATCGGATTCAACTCACCACTAGGTGGTGATCAGATGACGGCTCTGCACCTCTCTTTACCCGAGTGTCCAAGACATACGGTCGTAGGTCTGATGACACAATAACAAAATGAATCATCGACCTGCAACCTAGGGTGTCCTGGTGCCAAATGCACATATGGACACCCTTATGCTTGAGCATGGTGTTCGTTATGGACAAACTGTGGTTAGCACAGAAGTCCAATAACTGAACACCACTTGGGTTCAGATCGGGCAGGCCATTCCTCCCAATCACCCCCCTCCAGGTTTCACTGTCATTGCCCACATGCACATTGAAGTCCCCCAGTAGGACAATGGAGTCTCCAAGAGGAGCACTCTCCAGCACCCCAGTCACAGACTCCAAAAAGGGTGGGTACTCTGATCCATCATCTGGTGCATAGGCACAAATGATGGTCAGGACCCATTTCCCAACCTGATGGCGCAGGGAAACAACCCTTTCGTCCACCAGGGAAAACTCCACTACAGAGGCAGCAAGGTGGGTGGATACAAGAATACCCACCCCTGCTTGGCGCCTCTCTCCCGGGGCAACTCCAGAGTAGGCCAAGCTCCAGCCCCTCTCCAGGAGACTGGTTCCAGAACTGGAGTTGTGTGTTGAGGTGAGGCCGACTATATCTAGCCGGTATCTCTCAACCTCATGCACCAGCTCAGGCTCCTTCCCCACAAGAGAGGTGACATTCCATGTCCCAAAAGCCAGTTTAGGAAGCTTGGGATCAGACCACCAAGGTTTCCGCCTGGCTCCAGGGTGGGGCCCCTGTAACCCCATACCGGGCAGGGTACACTGAATCCTTGTTCTGGTATTTATCATGAGAGTCTGTTGGATCATTCTTAGTCTGGCCCTTCATCCAGTACCAGTTTGTCTTGGGTGACCCTACCAGAGGCAAATTTCCCAAGACAACATAGCTCCTGGGATCACTAGGGCAAGCAAACCCCCCACCACGATAAGATGACGATCCATGAGGGGCAAAAACGTCATTAATCTCATAAAAGCTGTAACTGGACACGAATAGGGCGCAGATAAACAGGCATTAATTGACATATACAGAGCACTATGTGATCGACAATTGACTACGGATGCATGATTTATGGAGCAATGGCAAAGACGACTCTGGAAAAATAGAATGCAGCATAGAGCGCTTCGCCTGTGCATTGGAGCCATCAAAACAACACCAAACAATGCAGTTTTAATAGAAGCAGGAGAAATGCCAATGGATTTGAGAAGAGATAAACTTGCATTATCATACTGGGTCAAGCTGAAAGGAAGTGATGAAGCAAATATTTCAAAAACAACACTACAAGACTGCTGGGAATATTCTAATTTCCAGGGACACGGGTTTGGGTGGACAACTGAAAGAAAAGCCAGAATGTATGGGCTACACACTATTGATATAGCTAACACCAGTCCAGTGAGTAATGTTCCCCCTTGGTTGTTTCCTGGAATAGAAGTAGACACTAGTCTGCTAATGAGGAAAAAGGATTGGCATATGAGTGAAGTTGGTGTTAAAACAAGCATTTACCTCAAGAACAATTACTATAACTTCTTACAGCTCTATACTGATGGTTCAAAGAACAAAGAGGGCTCTGTTGGAGTTGCAGTATACATTCCAGAGTTTAAAGTGACCATCGCAAAAAGACTCTTCAACAATACATCCATGTTTACAGCAGAGATGGTGGCCATAATTATTGCTTAGCAGTGGGTGGATGAGGTCAGACCGGACCGGGTGGTGGTGTGCACGGATTCACTTGTAGCGTTAAAAACCATACAGACACTAAAATCTACAAGGGAAGACTTGGTTTAGTTTAGTTTAGTTTATTTGAAAAGGGACAATGCAATTTCATAAAACACATGATTACACATGGTTAAAAAAGCCAGAATTAGCCAAAAGGCTAGTTTTCATCTGTAGTCCCCTGGCCAAGATGTAAAAAAGCAGTAAAATGCATCTACAAGAAAAAAACATGGTTAGACATTTAAGAGGGCACTAATGTAACAAATAACATATACATAAACTGTACATTTAAACACAACATCAAACATCACAGCAGACTTATCTTTTAGTGTTGGCAGCTGTAGGTGTTTATAAGCCACATTTTCAACTTTTTTGTGAAGGCCTTGAATGTTGTGAGCAGTTTAACCTCCTCAGGTACTGAGTTCCACTCACTAGCGCTCCTCACTGACCAGGCCGACTTACTGAAAGTGCTCCTGGGCAGAGGAATGAAACAGTCACCTCTGACAGAGCCTCGAGTGACGCGATCAGAGCTGTTTCTTTGGCTGATGAACTCTGCCAGAGGATCTGGAGCCAAATCATGCAGTACTTTATAAATCAAATTTAAATTTGCAAATGTATGAAGACTATCCCAATTTAAAAGACTGTATTTTTTTTAAATTGCACAATGATGATAATGCCTAGGTTTTTTATCCATAACTTTAAGTGCTTGTTTGTACAAAACTTCCAATGTTTTTTTTGCACTCAAACCCGCCTGGGACCAGCTAGTTAGGCAATAGTTGAAGTGACTCAGAATCATTGAATGCAAGTATATTTTTGCGGCTTCAGTTGACATTTCATTTCGAATTGCATGGAAATTTGCAAGATTTAACTTGATTTTTTTACACAATTTAGCAATATGGGCTTTAAAGGAAAGCTGTGACTCTATTATTAACCCAAGATATTTATATTGGCTAACAATTTGTATTTTTCCTCCATTAACATGTATGTCAGGGTCAGGTGACACTCTATTTATTTTAGTGAAATACATGCCTACAGTTTTAGAAACATTTAACTGTAGACAGCACTCCTGCAACCAAGTTGTGACACAGGACATTGTTTTACTAAGTTTAGCAGCAACAGTGTCTTTGGAGCGACCATGAACAAAAAAAACCGTGTCGTCTGCATACATTAAGCATTCAGCTTCAGAACAAACAGCGGGCAAATCATTAATATAAAGACTAAATAAAAGGGGGCCTAATATTGATCCCTGAGGGACTCCAGAAGTTAGCCTAAGAGAATCAGATCTGCAGTTGTTAACTGATACAGTTTGTGTTCGATCATGCAGATATGATTCAATCCAGCTCACAGCATTGTGAGAAAAGTTAAATTTAAAGAGCTTGGTAAGAAGAACAGAGTGATTTACTGTATCGAATGCTTTCCTGAGGTCCAAAAACACCGCCCCTACAACTCCACCCTTATCAAGAAAAGATTTTATTTTCTCAATGAAGAGGCATGTAGCCATTTCAGTGGAATGCTTGGATCTGAAACCAAACTGCATGGCATGGAGAGAGGGGGAACTACTGTTTAAATAATGGACAATCTGTTCTGCCACCCATTTTTCTGCAATTTTGGAAATGGCCGAAAGAATGCTTATTGGTCGGTAGTTATGCAGAAGAGTTGGGTCACCGGATTTAAAAACAGGGGTAACAATAGCAGATTTCCAGGCCTTTGGAAAATGGCCAGATGAAATTGAAAGATTAATGATTGAGGCAATAGGAGTGGCGAGAGCTGAACCTAAATCTTTGAGCATGTTCGTGTCCATTCCAAAAACATCCTTTGCTTTAGATGGTTTGAGTGATTGAATTAAATTGATAACTTTGGTCTCAGTAATATTTGTAATAGTAAAAGACTGTGATGCAGACAATACAGGGTATTCCTTCCTTTGTTTTACTATAAACTTATCAGAGATTTCTGACACAGATTCAATGAAGTAGTTGTTAAAAGC
Organism: Pholidichthys leucotaenia; assembly: GCA_020510985.1. Lineage (NCBI taxonomy): Eukaryota > Metazoa > Chordata > Actinopteri > Cichliformes > Pholidichthyidae > Pholidichthys > Pholidichthys leucotaenia. Next base: position 448,149,810 of record CM035840.1, on the reverse strand, counting down.
ATCGGCCATCACTTGAGGTTCTGTCAAGATGTTTCCATTCAATTGAATTTGCATTAGTTTTGCTTTGTTTTTCTGGGAATCACCCAATAGTTTTTTAATATATGTCCAGGTTATTTTAGAATTTCCCCTTGCACTATTCAAAACAGTAATAAAAAAGTCAGCTTTAGATTTTCTTATTTCTTTCACTACCCTATTTCTCAATGAAATAAATTGGTGCCTGTTTTGTCCTGATTTAACTGACAACTTCAAAAAGTGATCTCGTTCTTTCATCAATTTCAGAATAAATTTGTTTAACCAAGGAAGGCCATTCTTTCTAGCTTTTAGTTTAATTATCCGTGTATGATTGAGCTATATCACAGTTTGTTTAGGGTGCACAGGGGTGGTGGACAAGTTCAGTTTTGTTGGGTTCCTGCACATGAAGGGTTGAAAGGGAATGACTGTGCAGACAAATTAGCAAAAAGTGCTCTTGGAAAAAAGATAACTACACCATTGTCTCTTGGAAAAGGTGAAGGGAAAGCAGTAATCAAGAAAAAAGGAACTGAACTATGGCAAAAAAGATGGGATGAAGATCATACTGTCAAGGTAGATCGTATTACAGAATGCAAAAATCTATTGCAATACAGAATTACATAACAACCAAAAGGAGGGAAGACATCATTATGGCAAGACTCAGACTGGATCACACAGGTTTAAACGACACTTTATTCACCATTGGGAAAAGCAAAAGTGACAAATGTAGAGAATGTGGAGTAAAAGAAAATGTCAAGCACATCTTATTACACTGTCACAAATATGGAAATGAAAGACAGAAAATGGAAAATGAAGTTCGAGAGGCCGGTAGGGAATGGGATTTAACTGGGATTCTGGGAGCAGATGGAAATGGAGAGGCAATAAGAATCACGGGAAGGGCTCTTTTCTGTTTTTTTAAAAAACACAGGATTAAGTCATAGAATTTAGGGGTCGAGCTCAGATGACACAATGTTACACACTCTTGTACAGTAGGTGGCGGTATGCACCTTTCAGTTGTTTGCTATCCACCAGTAACCGAGAGAAGAAGAAGAAGACGTCTTGTCTCTTCGCTGTGGCTCTCAGGCTAGCGTTAGTGACTCCTGTGTTCCTGTTCACGTGTGATAATAAAAACTACAAAACCTCACCTCGACTCCACATTAATGAGAGACACAACATTTAGGTTTGCAAAATTTTTCCGCCGGAGCTCACAGGACAAACAGCCTTGTGGTTTGTTTACACTGGTTAAAAAAAAAAACACTCGTTCACCCTGTTAATCCCAACACTTCGTTTCAGCTCTACAGAGCTTTGGTCCATTTGTCAGCAGGTGAGTGTCAGTCTTATTTTTAAACTAGTTTAATTGCAGTGTTTATATGTTTACTCTAAGGCTGATAAACAGCTCAAATTGGAATTAATATTTCTACCGAGCCGACGCGTTTCTATGATAATGCTATTTTAGCTATTAACTCCCTCTGATGCAAATTTGGGTGTTTTTCGCATGTTCGCATTAACTTTAACCCTTTAACTGTCCACATTTCATGGCCGGGTCGCGTGCCCCCAGTGGCACAGCGCAGCAACTGCACCTGTCAACTCATTGACGTCCCCCGGCTATACTGAGAATTTGTACTGATCTGTACTGATCTGACAATTCAAAAGGTGGCAGACATGCGTCGGAGGAATCATGGCTGACATGGAATATAGCATAGAAGAAGAAATCCTCATTATTCTTCTTCCTTTTTCCACTTTGAGCTCAGAACACCAATGTGGCCGCCGCCATGATCTGTTATGGTGGCAGCTATCCTGACTGAAACTGCATGATTCGGGAAAAATAGCCACGTAATACAAACAAAATTCACGTGGGATAATCATAAGAGTTTGTAGATGTGGTAGAGAGCCTAAATGACCAACCAAACGCAAAAGAACAACCACGATGGGCAAAAAACTGAGCTCACAACACCAAGATGGCGGCACCCACGTCGTCATGGATCCTCACAGAAAAAATGCATCAAACGGGAAAAATAGCCATGTAATACAAACATAATTCACGTGAGATAATCATAAGAGTTTGTAGATGTGGTAGAGAGCCTAAATGACCGACCAAATGCAAAACAATGACCACAATGGGCGAAAATGGACCGGCCATGTGAGCGAGCGAGCCCCTCCCCCCCAGCTACAGGTAAGAAATAAATATATGGTTGTTGTTGTTTTGTTTTTTTTACATTTTATTGATTTTCTGGTTCATATACTTTGAAGATTAGATAAAAACATACCCCTGTAGACAAAACAGTGTCAAAAAAAATGAACCATTCTTTGTGTAAATGTGTCCAAAGTTCACTTTTGACTGAGTTATGTAATTTACATAGCTGCCGTGACATTATGCAAATTAGATGCGTAAATTTATTCTTATCTGTGTAGAGGATGCCTTTCACAAACGAGACTGAGTTTATTTCTCAGGGTTGGTTTATTGAGAGGTCACATCCTCCAACAAGAACAGAATCTCAGAAAAGAGATAGAACAATCATCCTTCACAGTTCTTATACCCTCCAAAGACACAAAACCCCCAACATCAAATAACACCCCCCCAACCCACAGTCCTTGAGTAAACATACAGCCCCCGAGGCTCCTTGGCGTCTCCATTGTCTCTCTCATCCTTCTAGCCTCCGGGGCTCCTGCTGGGACATTCTCTCCCACTTCCCGTCTCCTAAAAGACCAACTTCACACCTCCTGTAGGTCTCTGCAGGGTCAGATCCTCTTTGGCCATTGAGACGTGAAGCTTCCAGAATATGTACCGTCATGCCTACTAGGTATATGTGGGTGAATATGAATGCTATATATGCGCCCTAAATAAGCGCCATATAACCCCCCCCCCAAACGTCTAAATAAGGACAAAGTACACCCCAAAATGCATAGAAACATGTCATATCACACAGAACAGCAAAATGGCAACTGCTTGGGCTTCAACCTCCTGCCATATCTGCTGTAAGCAGGTTTCGATCTGCCTGTAGCTGTTTCTTGCATCTGTGGATCAGAGTCGTTAGCACATCCTTGTAAAAGCTTAGAAGAGTGTCTCCCCGGTGGCCTGCCGCGACAGGGGGCCCTGGCTAACTGCACTTGTTCATCAGCCAACACAAAAGTGGGTGTGAGTCTGTTAATGCAGACTAATTCCCTCTTGTCACCCAAATCGAGCAAAAAATGTTTTTTCCCAGTTTCCAACACTCTGAACGGTCCATCATAAGGCGGCCTTAAACCTGGCCTCTGAGCGTCGTGTCTGACAAAGACAAATTCTGCGTTCTTTAAGGCTTTAGGCACAAAAACGCGTGGGAAACTGTGATGAACTGGGCCGGGGAGGGTGTTTGATCCCGTGTCGCTCTGCAGCAGCTGAGCGGGTGGGCAATTTGGTGCGGGGTTCTCTGGAAGGAATTCGCCCGGTAACCGGAGGGGTTGGGCAAAAACTAGCTCAGCCGGAGAGGCTTGCAAATCTTCCTTAGGTGCTGAACGCAACCCTAATAAAACCCATGGAAGTTTATCAACCCAATTTGTGTCCGTGAGAGCCGCTCTGAGGGCTGCTTTCAATGACTGGTGAAAGCGTTCGCACAAACCATTGGCCTGAGGGTTATAAGCGGTAGTGCGGTGAATTTTCACCCCCAGACTGAGGGCCATGGATGACCAGAGCTCGGAAACGAATTGGGGACCCCTGTCAGACATAACGTCTGACAGGACTCCAAAACGCGCGACCCAAGCCGTTAAAATCGCGCGCGCCACGTCTGCTGCCGTAGTTGACGCCAGGGGGACCGCTTCTGGCCAGCGCGTTGTGCGGTCTACCATGGTTAGAAAGTGTGTGAAACCCTGCGACAGCGGGAGGGGTCCCACCAAGTCGATATGCACGTGGTCGAAGCGGTTGGCCCGGATGTGAAAAGGTTCTTAGGGGGCCCGCGTGTGCTTGTATATCTTTGCTCTTTGACACGCTGCGCAGCTGCGGCCCACTCTTTGACCTGTTTACGCAGCCCCGGCCAAACGAATTTTTCTCCCACCATTTTGATTGATGCGCGAACTCCCGGATGTGCCAGCGAATGGATTAAATCAAAAACACGGAGGCGCCACGCAGCTGGGACCACGGGGCGGGGGCGCCCCGTGGAGATATCGCAGATTAGAGGAGGCATACCTGTCTGATGCACCCTGTGCTCCAGCCTTAGCCCTGTTGGCCCAGACTGGAGCGCGCGCACATCCGCATCGCTAACCTGCTCGGCGGCCATGGCTGCATAATCTAAGCCTACGCAGACCGGGGCCGCGAGCGCTTCCGTGCCGCAAGCCTGGCCCGCGTCCACGGCCACCGTGTCTGCCCCCTGGGGGCCTGGCGTTGCAACTGCGTGCAAGAGGCAATCTGCCACTACATTGTGTTTGCCCGCCACATGTTGAATGTCGGTGGTAAACTCTGAAATCGCGGCCAGCTGTCTCTGCTGTTGGCCCGACCACGGCTCTGAAATCTTGGCCATTGCAAATGTTAATGGTTTGTGGTCTACAAACACGGTGAAACGGCGCCCTTCCAGCCAGAACTGGAAGTGGCGGATGGCCAGATGCAGGGCTAAAAGCTCCCTATCGAACACGCTGTATTTCCGTTCGTTATCGCGCAATGTTTTGCTGAAAAACGCAAGCGGTTGCCAGCTCCCTGCTACCAGTTGCTCGACAACCGCCCCCACTGCTACGTCGGAAGCGTCCGTGGTTAGTGCCATGCGAGCTGCTGGCACGGGGTGTGCCAACAGCATAGCGTTCGCCAGGGCCGACTTGACCTGGGAGAAAGCGCGCTCCCGTTCCAGGGACCACTCGACCTTATTTGCAGGTTTTTGTTTCTTTAGTGCCGCGTACAGTGGGTGCATGAGCTGTGCCACGCTGGGGAGGAAACGGTTATAAAAATTGACCATCCCCAAAAATTCTTACAATGCTTTAACTGTCTGCGGCTGGGGAAACTCCGTTATCGCGCGTACTTTATTGGGCAGCGGGACTGCTCCTTCTGGAGAAACGCGGTGGCCCAAAAAATTGATTTGCGCTACCCTGAATTGACATTTCGCTGGGTTAATTATCAGCCCATGCTCTGTCAGCCTCTGAAAAACCGCTGTGAGGTGGCGTTCGTGTTCGACTTCGGATGCACTGGCTACCAAAATATCATCCAAATAGGTGAACACGAAAGGGAGGCCACGCAACACCGCATCCATCATGCGTCGGAACGTCTATGCGGCGCCTTTGAGGCCAAAAGGCATGCGCAAAAACTCGAAAAGCCCAAAGGGGGTTATTACTGCCATTTTGGGTATGTCTTGAGCGCGGACTGGGACTTGGTGATAACTGCGCACTAAATCTATTTTGGAAAAGATGCGCGCCCCTGCCAAATGTGCCGAAAAGTCCTGGATGTGCGGAATCGGGTAGCGGTCGTGTGCTGAAGCATTATTTAACCTGCGGAAATCGTCGCAAGGCCGCCACGAGCCGTCAGCCTTGGGGACCATATGCAGGGGTGACGACCAAGGGCTGTTAGAGCGTCTAACAATGCCCAGTTTTTCCAAGTTGGCGAATTCCTCGAGCGTGATGGCCAGTTTAGCTGGGTCCAAGCGCCGAGCTTTTGCAAAAGCAGGGGGGCCGGAGGTAGTTATGAAGTGCTCGACCCCGTGTTTAGCTATTGACGCTGAAAATGTTGGGACCGTGAGTGCTGGGAACTGATTGAGTAGTGCATGAAACTTACCACCCGCAGCTGTGACATTGGGATGTGCAGAAGGCGGGGCCACCCGAGCTGTACAGGAGATAGAGTGGAAAGACAGTGCATTTACCATACGTCTACTAGTAAGATCAACTAATAAACTGTTTGAGCATAAAAAATCAGCACCTAACATGTTGTTGCTAACTGCAGCTACGACGAAAGTCCACTCGAAGATGCGTCCGTGGAAGGATAGAAGGAGTGTCTTCTCCCCATAGGTTTTGATCGTCGAGCCATTTGCCGCTAGCACCAGGGGTCCGCTGGAAGGCACCAGCAGGTCCGCGTAGGAAGGCTTGACAAAACTCAGCTGGGAGCCTGTGTCCACCAGGAAATCCTTCCCTGAATTCGCGTCCGTCACAAAAAGCAGCTTGTTCTTCGCGCCGAGAGCAGCAGCTGCTACCGACTCTCGGTCTTGGCGTTTCCCTGGCGCTTGTATCGGCACGGTGGGATGCATCTGCGCGCCCTCTCGGCGAAACGTCGATGGTAAAAGCAGAGGGTGCCGTCCGCTCCGCTTCTCCTGGTCTCTGCCGCTGCTGACGTCAGTGGGTCCGCTGCTGCGGCCTCTGGTCTCCCCTCGTCTCGCGGGGGTGCGTTCAGCTCCATTGCCGCCGTCGTGGCTGCGTGTCGTCTATGGGCGTCGACGAGCCGCTGCGCCTCCTGGCCCAGCCCGTGGTAGTCGCGGTCGTTGAGCAGTTGTGAGCTGGCCAGAGTGACTCTCACTGCTGGCGGTAGTGTTCTGAGAAAGAGGTGGGCGAAGATAAAACTGTCATCATCTTCGCCTCTCAGGTTCATCATCCTTGCCATCAGATCTTGCCATCAGGTCTGCTTCCCCTTCTGTCAGCGCCAGAAGTCTCTCTGCTCGCTCTCCCTGTGAGGGAGTGAAAGCTCGAATGAGGGCGGCTTTCAGTGCGCCATACTTGTCGTCCTGGGGCGGGTGGTTGGTCAGGCTCTCCACCCGATGCACTGTGAGGCTGTCCAGCTTCGCGACGACATGGTAGAACCTCGTTGCGTCTGCTGAGATTCCCCGAAGGTGGAACTGCGCCTCCACAGTGGTAAACCAGGAGCGCGGGTTATGTTGCCAGAAATCGGGCAGCTGTAGTGTGGTAGCTGCGCTAACCCGGTTGGCTCCTGAAGAGTCCGGTGCAGGAAGATCGTCGCCACCGGCCATAGTTTGTCATAGGTCACCAGTGTAGAGGATGCCTTTCACAAACGAGACTGAGTTTATTTCTCAGGGTTGGTTTATTGAGAGGTCACATCCTCCAACAAGAACAGAATCTCAGAAAAGAGATAGAACAATCATCCTTCACAGTTCTTATACCCTCCAAAGACACAAAACCCCCAACATCAAATAACACCCCCCCAACCCACAGTCCTTGAGAAAACATACAGCCCCCGAGGCTCTTTGGCGTCTCCATTGTCTCTCTCATCCTTCTAGCCTCCAGGGCTCCTGCTGGGACATTCTCTCCCACTTCCCGTCTCCTAAAAGACCAACTTCACACCTCCCGCAGGTCTCTGCAGGGTCAGATCCTCTTTGGCCATTGAGACGTGAAGCTTCTAGAATATGCACCGTCATGCCTACTAGGTATATGTGGGTGAATATGAATGCCATATATGCGCCATATCTGAAACTTTGGATCATATTCTACATCTTTCTAATTGACAGTAAGCCATTATCTCTTGCAACTTTCAAGTTATAGCCTTGGAAATCTGAACTATTTTATTGACAAAATTTTTTTACCACTCTTGACCACTAGGGGCCTTGACCACCCTTTAACCATTCCAGTATGGCGACTGGGACAGCTAAAGAGTTAAGTGTAGGCAAGTTACTTTTTGTCATGAACTGGATTTGATGGTTTCAAACCCAGTTCTGACGTGGTGGCTATTTTGTCTTTTTGTGTGTTTTGCTGTTTAATTTCCATCTGGCATGCTCAGGGAGCTTCTGGGGTCCGTTCGGCTCTTTGACAGCCTAGCCACGCCTTCTCCTCCTGTCAGTAGTATCAGCTGTGTGTCATTTTCCGTGTTTCTCCTTGTCCACACACGCACACACATTTACATGTTTTCCTCTCATTCGCACACTCACGCACTCACTTGCACACATACACACACACGCACACATTCATCCTAACTGTCATTCTCACAGACATGATTCATACACCTGTTCCCAATTGGTTCTGTTTACTCTTTCCCACATGCTGTCTCTTACTTCTCACACTGGCAATCTCTTTCCTGATTAGGCTGGCACTATTTTAGCCCCTTGTCTGTTGGAAGAAATTGTCGGGTTATTGTGTGTTTCAACACTGAGCTAGTTTCTCTCAGGGTTGTCGGGGGGTTGTGGCGGAGGGGTAGTACCTTGGTAGGAGGACAGGTGCCCCGTCCCTTCAGGTGGTTTGAATACCCTGGTCCCCACGCCCACCCCAGCTCGTACGTATGGCTCCTCGTAGCTGCCATGGGTACAGTAGTGGCCTCAACCCGGGCAACGGCGTCGCCTCGCCGGCTAAACTACGTACGGGTACCCAGCATAGAGGACCTCGCTAGGGAATGGAGGAACATCTGTCCTCCCCCTATTGTACCCCCAGTCATGGGTTAAATGATCAGCTTTTGCAACAGCTGTGAGGGCAGTCCTTGGAATGAGGATCCTGGTTGGTTGCTGCGCCTGCCCCAGTGGCTGCACCACCACCATAATCATCAGGTGCAGGTGTCTTCTTTTGGCTGCTGCTTGGGGAGATCTGTCGTTAGCAACGGCTCAATCCATCATTTTAGTTTCTCTCAGTATTCCATTTTGTCACGCATGTCTAGATGTCCTGCCAGCCCTTCAGTACCGCACTGGGTAACATCATTCACTTACAACTGTTTGGGTTTTGCTCGCCTGGAGTTTCACTTGGACTGACTCAGACTGTTCCAGCGTGTGTGAGTACAGACTGTTTCACCCCTGCCGTCCAGCTTTGCCTGACAGTTCTTTTTCCCGGGCACTTTCCTGTTCCTCCTCAGCAGTCCCATCTGCCACAGAACATTTTTCCTAGTCATACTCGCCATAGTCTGTAGAGCGTCCTGGAGGACGTCCTTGTATTTCCTGTGCATACTCATCGGTTATATCGTACTGTTGAATTTCATCCTTTACATCATCTGTTATTTTGAACTGTTTGCACTGCATGCAATAAATTTGCACAGTATACTCCAGCGAGTGGGTTTAATTCCTTCCCTCAGTGCACTGCATAAAAACACATGAGGAAATCATAACACTTTTAATGATAAATAACAGTCATAGTTTGGTAAACAGACATACCTGCAGCAGGAGCAATGACCATTTATGGCCAGACGGAGATGTGGGTCATACCATCCCTCAGCCAACTCATACAGTATGAAAAGGCAGCCCACAAAACCCTCTTTTGATAAGCTCTGGTGGCCGATATGAATCTAAAAAACCTTGTATTCTGATTGCTATCACCATCTTTCATAAGATGGTGATGGCTACACGATCCAGTTGCACACCAATTCGACATTTTCTGTGTTTTAAATTTAGCTAACATTACCATAGAAATGCATTGAAATCGTCACTTTTTGACACCGCCGTGCGTTGTTCTATGTGCTCATGAGATCGGTGATATAAGTGTGGACAGCCCTATGGGTAAAACCAGCACCGTATATGAGAGTTACAACACTCTGGTAGACCTCTATAGAAACTGTGAAAGGCAGAAGTCATATGGGTCCTGTTGGGTTTTAAAATTGTTAGGATAAAAAACCTTAGTAGAAAAAAACATCTAAGTCTAATCTTTAAAAGCTTGTCTATGTGTGTAGATGGTTTACCCAGATTCGTTTTTCAAGGAAGAGATTGAGTTTACTTGGAACATGTATTTATTAAGTCAGCAAGTTGAATATAGTAGGTTACAGCGCCGGGTCAAACATTCTCTCCCTGACAGCAACAGATCGTGTCAGTTCATGAAGTCTGACTGGCTATACTAGCCCTGACCCGGAGTATTTGTACACACATGAACAAAGAACAAAGCATGCATTTAATGAGTGGACAGTCCAGGTGTCTGATTCAGGGAGGATCGTTCCTGGCGCCGAATGTCTCCACATGAAGGTCACTTCACCTCCCAGGTCAGCGTAGGCCAAGCTCAGCCATTCCTTATCGCAACTGTGCCTCCTTCCCATAAATCCCAGGCGTTTGTTATTCTCTCTCATGAGACAAAGGTCCACTATTTTGCAGAGAGTGAACCACACACTTGGCAATATATTTTCCATTATGGTATATTGGTTATTTTACCTAGATATAAGCAGAATACAAACATTTTGAGTCACACAAATAACGGTTATATGATTATATTGAACACACATATATTTTGAAGCACACAACTAACTACTATGTGGTTATATTGATCACACACATATTTTAAATCACACAGATTACTGTTATATGGTTATATTGATCACTTTTATCTCATCAGTCATGAAGCGGCGAATAGTTCCAAACAATGGAACTTTCTCCAAAGACCACCATTCATTTCAAGGAATGTCTGCTTAATAATCTCAGGCTATTGTTTTGGTCATTTTACCACTTAAGTTAACTGGTAGATTCTGTAGTCTGTGATCTTGTTTTATTTTTCCAGCTTTTTTTCTTGTTTATGTGCAATAAAAGCTCATAAACTTGTAATTGTTATTAGCCTGTGCTAGCTCAACTAGGTAGCCGGGTCAGCCCTCATTTCAAAACTATGTTGTACAGTTACTGGGTGAAGGCACAGATTTTGAGAGACATTAGAGATGGGTAGTAGCATTACATGATGGGACATGACATGAAAACCTGTGACAGAACAGATGTGACTTATTATTTTGTTCATAGTATTGTAGCATTAGCAGCATAACAGGACTATGGTGGTGTGTGATGTGTGACTTTGGGGGTGTTGAGCTCTGGGGCTTGCCATAGCCGGTCCAGGCGTCATGACTTCAGGCGGGCTGTGGTCTCTGTATATTTATCCATCTCTTCTGTAATAAAGTTCATTTGGTTATTCGGCATAAAACGGCTCATGGCTCGCTTATTTCATACATAACATTTGGCGACGAGAGGTAAAGCCATGGAGGCGTGTGTGCCACCACTACAGCCTTTTTTTGAGCACCCAGGGGAACCAGCAGTCCTGTGGCCACGTTGGCTGGATGCATTGAAGACCTATGTTGCAGCATTGGACCTGGGCAAACTCGACAAATTAAGGAAATGAGCACTTCTTTTCCACAAACTCGGCATAGAGGGTTGGAGAATTTTCCACACGTTAGGACCTACAGAGTCATATGCGGATGCTGTCAAACTTTTTGCTAGCTACTTTGCAGAACACACACATAACACGAGGCTAGGAGCTAAGAGCTAATGGCGCCAAACAACATGACGCTAGCTAGCATGGAAGAGCTAGCGTTCCAGCTCGAAGCAATGGAGAAGTTAGCCACAGAGCTAAATGGGCACCAAACACAGAGGTTACCCAGACAGACAACGCTAGCTAGCAAGGTGAACACAGAAGAAGAAGAGAACACCGGAGAAGAGTGCAAGATGAATGCAGTGAGCCGAAGGTCCGCTCCGAGAGGCCCCGTCTGTGGGAGCTGTGGGTCCCTGACGCACCAGGACAGAGCATGGTTTTGCCCGGCAGGAGAGAAATGGTGTAACAAGTGTGGGTGCCTGAACTATTTCTCCAGAGTATGCCAGTCATCAGCACCGTGGGTCCCGCCAAACCAGCCCGTCCGCCAACAACGACCATTCATTCGGTAAGCCCCGACAGAGTGAGTAGTTATTCGTACGGCATAGTTGAATTAGACAGAGTAGCCGTACCACTCCTGCTTGACATGGCGGCAGTGCAGTCGATGTTAAACTGGGCCACAGTGAAGAAGTTTTTCCCCAACCACAAAATCAAGAAGAATCCAGTGCCGCTGTACGGATACAGTGGTCACAGACTGTGCAATGTCGGAACAGTGGAACTGACTGTTTGCTGCAAGTCCAAAATTGTTTACGACTTCACGTTCCAGGTGACAGTGCACGGTGACAACATTATGGGATGTGACCTTTTCTACAGACTGGGCTTCGCTATCAGAGACAGCGCTGAGTTCGAATGGTCCGGGTGCGGGAGTTGGGGCACAGTGGACCTGGATGACGACGATGTGATTAAGACCGGCACCACGCCAGCCACCCCACGCTCTCAGGAGGAGAGCCACTCGGAGGGGGAGCAGCTGAACTTGCCTCTGTTTCCCCCCTCTGCCAGAATCAGAGCCACGGGAGAGGGAGCCCCAGCATGCATAGAGCCCCAAAGTGGAGCAGCAGCAAACGAGCATAAACACAATGCAAGACACGGTACAGCAGACCATTTCAGACGGAAGAGAGGAGGAACAGGACTGCTCCCGTGCCCTCGCTCTACAAGCTGTGGAGGTTACAACCGAGTGGATGGGTGAGGAGTTCGCTTTATCGAGCGACACCTGAGACGCATTGGACACCTTCCGTACCCACGACGAGCCTCAACCGATGATGGAGACAACAGGTGAAGGGTCCGCAACCAACACGGTGACTACAGAACCGCTGCAACACGACTGAGGTCCCAAGCCAAACGAGCACGCAGAGCCACCGGGAGCACAACAACAACAACGCATAAAACCAAGTACAGTGCCACTCCACGTCATGGACTGGGTTTGGGTTTGCTCCACCAAGAGACCGGGACAGCGACTGACCAGGCTGCAGCCAGCAAAACAACGGGCACCGCTTAGGATTGTGGCAAAGCTGGGAACAGTGTGCTTTCGGCTGACAGATGGTTCAGTTCAGCACGTGAGCCAACTACAGTGTGTCCGGGTAGCTGCTCCAGACAGAGAGGCTCCACGCGAGTCAGCCACCGCAGTGTGGGAACCGGGGCCCGGCGTCGTGAAGATTGACCCTGGGGATTCGACAGCTCCAGAGAAGCAGCCGCCACAGGCCTGCTTCAAAACTCCAGAGATGAAGCCGCCACGAACCCACTTCAGAGCTCCAGAGATGAAGCCGCCATGGGCCCGCTTCAAAGCTCCAGGGAGGTTGCCGCCACGGGCCCGCCACAAAACCCCTCAGGCAGAACTGTTCCCCCCATGGAAGACTGTAAAAAATAAATGAATGACTGTTCAGTTAGGAGCACAGCTATATAAAAAAAGGTGGCAGAATAATCCACTTAGCCGTGCTGGGTCCAGTGGTGGTCCACCTGCGGACCCTAGTTCTAAAAAAAAATAAAAAGGAAATAAAAAGGGGGGAGAGTGTTCTTTAGGATATAATAAGGGAGTTGACTTGCTAAGTTATGTGTTGTTCTACATTTTTCTGAAGGGGGGGAATGTGACGTGTGACTTGGCGGGGGGGTGAACTCTGGGGCTTGCAGTTGCCGGCGTCGGGCGTCATGACATCAGGTGGGCTGCGGTCTCTGTATATTTATCCATCTCTTCTGTAATAAAGTTCATTTGGTTATTAAGATAAGATAAGATAAGCCTTTATTAGTCCCACAATGGGGAAATTCCAGGATTGCAACAGCACAGGGATAGCAACACTCAGAGCAACAATCAGAAGGCAAGAAAAAACAAGAACAGCTAGTATACATATGTACATATTACTATATATATATATATATATATATATATATATATATATATATATATATATATATATATATATATATATATATACACTACCGTTCAAAAGTTTGGGGTCACCCAGACAATTATTTTGTGTTTTCCATGAAAAGTCACACTTATTTACCACCATGAGTTGTAAAATCAATAGAAAATATAGTCAAGACATTGACAAGGTTAGAAATAATGATCTGTATTTGAAATAATAATTTTTTCCTTCAAACTTTGCTTTCGTCAAAGAATCCTCCATTTGCAGTAATTACAGCATTGCAGACCTAACATGATTGCACAAGGGTTTTCTAATCATCCATTAGCCTTCTGACGAAATGAGAAAACACATTGTACCATTAGAACATTGGAGTGATAGTTGCTGGAAATGAGCCTCTATACACCTATGAAGATATTGCACCAAAAACCAGACATTTGCAGCTAGAATAGTCATTTACCACATTAGCAATGTATAGAGTGTATTTGTAATTAGTTTAAAGTTATCTTCATTGAAAAAAAGTGCTTTTCTTTCAAAAATAAGGAAATTTCTAAGTGACCCCAAACTTTTGAACGGTAGTGTATATATATATACAGTATATATATATATATATATATATATATATATATATATACTGTATATACACACATATATAGACACAGTGCGGAGCATTGTGGTTGGTGAATGTGCAGCAGAAAGTCTAAGCTCTCTCTCCGCGGATGCGGCAGGCCAGCTGAATGTCTTTGGGCATGATGGTGACCCTCTTGGCGTGGATGGCGCACAGGTTGGTGTCCACGAAGAGACCCACCAGGTAGGCCTCGCTGGCCTCCTGCAGAGCCATGACGGCGGAGCTCTGGAAGTGCAGGTCGGTCTTGAAGTCCTGAGCGATCTCCCTCACCAGGCGCTGGAAGGGCAGCTTACGGATGAGCAGCTCCATGGATTTCTGGTATTCAGCATAAGATGGCTCATGGCTAACTTATTTCATACATAACATGGTGGATTTAAAAGACGGCTTACAAAAATGAAATTGTTCTACTTTTTTATAGAGGAAAACATGAAACCATGAGAGACTGAAGCTGGGTTCACACTATAGTGTTGTGACCCTTAAGGTGTGATTTGGCTGGTGTGATGGTGAAATTCAGTCCTCTGCTCAGCACTTTCCACCTATTTTCAATAAAGAGAAAAATCTACAGACAAAAAGAAGGATTTGCAATGGGAGACCCACTATCAGCCATCGTGAGCAGCTTTTTCATGGAGGATCTGGAAAACAAAGCCATTAACACAGCACCCACACAATGTAAGCCCACCCTCTGGAAGAGATACGTGGACGACATTTTGGAGAAAATAAGGAAAGGACACACACAAGAACTCACTGACCATCTGAATAGCACGGACAGCACTGGGAATATAAAATTCACACACGAAGAGGAAGAAAATGGCACCATAGCCTTTCTGGACATGAAAATCCACCACAACAATGAAGGCAGTATAAAAATCACAGCGTGCAGGAAACCAACCCACACGGATCAATATCTACTATGGACATCAGAACACCCCACAGCACACAAATTATCAGTTGTCAGGACGTTATACAAATGGGCCACCATCATCACAGACCAAGAAGACAGACAGGAGGAGGAAAACCACATAAAACATGCACTCATACGCTGCCAATATCCAGTATGGGCCATAAGCAAAGGGAAACCGGAAGTCAAAAACAAAGAAAACAAACAGGAAGCAAGACACAGAACAAAAGACGAAATCAAAAACAAGGACACCATAACTATACCATACATCCGAGGGATAACAGAACCAATTCAAAGGATCATGAAAAAATACAAAATAAACACAGCAGTAAAACCACACAAAAAATTAAGACAGTTATTAGTACACCCCAAGGACAGAATAGAACAAGACAAAAAATGCAATGTAATATATGAAATATCATGCAGATCATGCAACAAAACCTACATTGGAGAAACTGGAAGATCATTCACCACAAGAAAAAAGAACACCAGAAGGAATGTGAAAAGGAAATACAAGGATGACTCACAAGATCACAAAAAGAAAAGGCAGAACAAGAAACATTAAAATCAGCAATATCAGATCACTGCAAAAGAAATAATCACATCATGGACTGGGACAACACAAAAATTATTGGATCGGAAAGCAACAGACACAAACGCTGGATCAAGGAGGCCATAGAAATCAGGAAGCGGGGAAAAGATAGCATGAACCAGGATGAGGGGGCCTTTATGCTTTCCCACACCTGGGACTACATTCTCCAGAGACCATCGGACGGCAGAAAGCAGGGCCGGCTCGGTGGATCTGACAGGTCTGCTGGGCTGGCCCCGCCTACAAAAGTCAGCTGATAAAATGACACCTGGCAGCAATCAGCTGACACTTCTGACGAAGGCTGCAGTGAACCGTCGAAACATGTAAAGAAGGTAAAAACATCTCCTTTCTATTTTTGTCTTTAATAAGAAAAAAAGGTAAATAAAGAAACATGTCAACCCTACACTGTACAAACTTGCAGTAGCCTTCCTTTGCACACCTGCATTCTCTGTGCTCTGAGAGAGTATTCTCCAAAGCTGGAGAAATAATCTCAAAAAAAGAAATCGCCTTAGTCCAAAGACTGTTGAAAAGTTATTATTTCTTAATAAAAGTGGATTAGAAGCACAAGCACATTCACTGTAGTCACCTCAGTTTTATTATGTCTTTCTCCCTTATGATTATTGATATTTCTTAAAAGACAGTGCATTTATTGAAATGGAAAAAAAATACATATTAAACCAATAATGCACTTGTAAAAATCTGCATCTTGGATATGTTTTGTCCACTAGATGGCTTAGTAGAGAAAATGAAGTTTCACGTGAGAACTCGTCTATATGAACCATTTTGATGAAAGGCCTCAAGTCCTCTGGAAAGCCTCGTCTGGCCATCACTACAGGTGAGCACTATCAGGAACACTGAAAACCAATGATGAATGACAGCTGACATATGAGGAAAAGACAGATGACAGGACGGGGCGGGGCAGCACACACACACACAATCACCAACAGAGACACAGACATAAAAACAGGATCACAAGGGAGACATGACCATGATTAACATAATAATGACTGATCTCAGATCACAACAGAACTCATAAGTGTTGTGTAGAGTGTGTGTGTGCTGTCGTACCCGCCCACAGCGTGACGTCAGGCGGGCACAGCCACTTGTATATACAGTTCTGCGTTCTTAATAAAGTATTGGTTGGTTTGCTGCACGACAAAAAAGACTCCGACTCCTTTCCTCATACACAACATTTTGGTGACGAGAGAGAAATTATGGGAGCATATGGACTACCTCCATCCCTGCTACCGTTTATGGAGTACACAGGAGAGCCAGTGATCCTGTGGCCTAAGTGGGTGGCCATGTTTGAGGATTACATCGGGGCGCTGGGCCTAAGTAGACTTGAAGGGAAACGAAGACAAGCACTTCTGGCCCACCATCTTGCCGCGGAAGGCCGAAGAATTCTTGGTACGTTGGGTGAAACGGAGTGCTATGCGGATGTTGTCGAGCGCCTGGCCGAGTACTTCACCGAGCAGATGAGGACCACAAAGCTGTGGGTGGCGGGAGTGTTGTTGCCAAATGCAGCTAGGCTAGTTAGCTCAGAGAAGCTAACGGCCCACTCAGTGTCTATGAGCAAGTTAGCCACAAAGCTAACTGCATGCCAAAAGCAAGTTCCACGCTATCAGCCAGGCATCGAGGTGGGACTGGGGCCGCAAGTGGTGGAGTCTCCGGTCACTGCAGACGGCGGGCCAGCCAAGGACCGCAGCACTGTACAGGACTGTAGCACTAGTGAGTTTGACAGCACGGGGTGCGAGGACAGCAGAGAGGGAGAGCAGCGACAGGAGTCATCCCCACAGCTGGAGGCTGGGCAGCGGGAGAGTGGGAACATGCAGGCTGAGAATCCCGGGAGAGAGCAGCAACAGCTGGGCACGGAGACGATGTAGCAAAGTGCCTGGGACGAGGGTGCCGAGAGCAGTGACGAAACACCTGGGTCGGAGAGTGATGCCGACGAGAGTGACGCTGAGAGTGCCAGGGGAGAGCAGCTGCAGCCTAGCCAGGCATGGAGATGACACAGCAGAGCGCCTGGGATGAGGGTGCTGGGAGCAGCGACAAAGCACCTGGGTCAGAGAGTGATGCCGACGAGAGGGACCCTGAGAGCCCCGGGAGAGAGCAGCTACGACCGAGCACGGAGACAGCGCAGCGGAGCGCTTGGGACGAGGGTGCTGGGAGCAGCGGCAAGGTGCCTGGGTCAGCAAACGATGCCAGCAAAAGTGATGCTGTAAACCCCGGGAGTGAACAACAGCAACTGTGCATGGAAGCAGCGCAGTGGAGGGCCTCAGACGACAGAGAGGAGGCGATGGGCACCGTAGAGGTCTGGCAGAGTCTCAGTGCCGGAACTCAACGTGCCCTGGACGAGGGTGCTGGGCGGTACAGCGAGGCACCTGAGGCAGTGAGTGGTGCCGACGAGCAGGCTTTGGGTTTCCCCAGAGTTCGGTCACAGGGGGCAGGAGTGTTTGGAGCCATGACGGTAGTGTTGAAAGCGGTCGGAAGCGGACTGATGAGCACGGAGGGAAGGCGTGCCGAACAGCAGCACTGCATGTCCCAAGGAGTGAGGCAGTTGGTGGTGAGAGGAGACATTTTGGCAGGAGTCTTGATCCTGCAGGCAGATGGCGGCCAGGGGCGCACATGCCGTGGGGCTGTCCGGGGCCTCCGAACCGGTCTTATCTTCGGCGGCCAGGGCCGTGCATGCTTTGGGGCTGCCCTGGGCCCCTGGGCCAGTTTTACCTCTGGCTGCCAATGGACATTGGTATCACATAAACACTGCAATCTAAATATGTATATATAGTGCTGGTGTGCATGTGAGTATGTATGATATGGGATTATTTTACTTATTTCGAGAGACGCAGTCCGGTTTTAGTTATTTCGTGTGAATGTGATAGGATGTTTTATTACAGTTCATTATTCCTGTTTTCACAGTGCATGATTCGGGTCCTAAATTTGGGAGGGTCTCGATTGTGTGTGTGGTCTTACACTTTTGTAAGGGGGAAGGGAATGTTGTGTGGAGTGTGTGTGCGCTGCCGTACCCACCCACAGCGTGACGTCAGGTGGGCACGGCCACTTGCATATATAGTTCTGTGTTCTTAATATAGTGTTGGTTGGCTCGCTGCATGACAAAAGAGACTCCGACTCTTTTCCTCATACATAACAATAAGGACAATAATAATGACAGTGACAACATGATCACAAGACTAGAACCAAAATACAAATAGCAAAAACAAAGAAACAGAAATGACCTCAAGAGTGGGAATGACCGTATGGTCCTTCCCCCAGACCCTGACACAACCCTGATAATGGCAATGTTATTTTTAACATCCATAAATTAGCACTATTAATATTTTATGATTCTGCTGAAATACAGTGGTGTGAAAAAGTGTTTGCCCTCTTCCTGATTTCTCATTTTTTTGTATGTTTGTCACACTTAAATGTTTCAGATCATCAAGCAAATTTAAATATTAGACTGTGGGACACATATGTGGGTTTCATATGCTTCACATGTGTATTACTGTATGCTTATTGTATGCTTCACGTCTCAGAGGAACAAAAGGACTGAGCCTCCTAGGAGATGACAGGAGGATGTGAGAGGTGGCCTTTTGTATGCAAAGAGACGACCTTGAGGGATTTCCTGACCACCAGTGACTTTAGGTGGGGGTGAGAAGACCTGGAAGAAGACGCATTGTGACTTGGGATTAAAAGACAATGTGACTGTGTGCTTTGATGTCCTGGGGTATAAAAGGGGCAGATGTTGGGGGATTCCTTCTCTTTCTGTTTGGATGATGTTGGAGAATGAAATAAACCTGACTCGTGAGATAAACTCAGTCTCATCATTTCCACATCCTCCACACTGGTGACCCTAAGACGTATCATGACCGGAGAGAATTCTCCCGAGCCAGACTCGTCAGGAGCCAGCCAAATGAATGCAGCCACAGTTCAGCTACCGGACTTCTGGCAGAACAATCCGCGCTCCTGGTTTAACGCGGTCGAGGCGCAGTTCAACCTCCGGAGGATTTCGGTAGATGCCACAAAGTTCTACCATGTGGTTGCAAAACTGGACAGCCACACAGCCCAGCATGTGCAGAGCCTGATCAACCAGCCGCCAGACAGCGACAAATATGGCGCGTTAAAGGCTGCACTCATCCGGTACTTCACCCCCTCGGTGGAGGAGCGAGCAGAGGGGCTCCTGGCGCTGACTGAATTTGAAAGCGGCAGGCCTGCGGACCTGATGGAGAAGATGTTGGGGTTGAAAGACTCTGACGATGACCACTTCATCTTCGCCCACCTTTTCCTCAGGACCCTACCGTCAGCGGTGAGAGTGACCCTGGCAGGTTCGCCACTGTTGGCCCGTCGAGACTACCGCGAGCTGGGCCAAGAGGCGCAACGACTCGTCAACGCCGCCAAACGGCGCGTGGCCACCGCCGCGGCAGCGGAGCTCGGCGCAACGTCCGGAGATGGCAGGGGGCCAGAGGCAGCAGTGCCAGACTCACCGACGAAGGCGGCGGCAAATGCCAAGAAACACGAAGCAGACGACGTCCTTTGTTTCTACCATCACCGCTTCGCAGAGAGGGCACGCAAATGTATACCACCGTGCCATTTCAAGCACTCGGGAAACGCCAAGACCGGGGGTCGTTAGCAGCTTCGGCCCTCGGAGAGGAGAACAAGCTGCTCTACTTGAGGGATGCGCATTCGGGGAGACATTTCCTCGTGGACACAGGCTCCCAGCTGAGTTTCATCACACCTTCCTCCGCTGACCGGCTGGCGCCTTCCAGTGGTCCCGGGGTGTCAGCAGCGAACGGCTCGGCGATTAAGACCTTTGGTGAGAGGACGTTGCTTCTGTCCCTACACGGCCGTACATTCGAGTGGACTTTCGTCATAGCTGCAGTCAATTTCAACATGTTAGGGGCTGATTTTTTGTGCTCACATGGTTTGTTGGTTGATCTTGCTAACAGACGCCTGGTTAATGCACTCTCTTTTTATTCTATTCCCTGTACAGCTCGAGTGGCCCCGCCAACAGCACAAGCCAACGTCACAGCTGCGAGTGGTAAGTTCCACACACTCCTCACTCAGTTCCCAGCACTCACGGTCCCAACATTTTTGGCGACCGTGACTAAACACGGGGTGGAACATTTTATTACTACCACCGAACCGCCCGTTTTTGCAAAAGCTCGGCGCTTGGGTTCAGCTAAACTGACCATAGCGCGCGAAGAGTTTGCCAACCTGGAAAAGTTGGGCATCATCAGGCATTCGAAAAGCCCATGGGCTTCATCGCTTCACATGGTCGCGAAGGCTGATGGCTCGTGGCGACCTTGCAGTGATTTCCGCAGGTTGAACAACGCTACAGCGCACGACCGCTACCCGATCCCGCACATCCAAGATTTTTCAGTTCATTTGGCGGGGGTGCGCGTTTTTTCTAAGATAGACTTGGTACACGGTTACCACCAGGTCCCAGTGCGCGCTGAGGACATACCCAAAACAGCGGTAATAACTCCGTTCAGGCTATTTGAGTTTTTGCGCATGCCGTTTGGGCTTAAAGGCGTGGCGCAGACATTCCAATGCATGATGGACGCGGTGTTGCGCGATCTCCCCTTCTTGTTCGTCTACCTGGACGACATATTGGTAGCCAGCGTGTCCAAAGACGAACACGAAAACCACCTCACGGCAGTTTTCCGGAGGTTGGCAGAGCACGGGTTAATAATCAACCCAGCGAAGTGTCAGTTCGGGGTGACGCAGATTGATTTTTTGGGGCATCGCGTCTCTCCAGAAGGAGCGGTTCCTCTGCCTGACAAAGTGCGCGCCGTAACAAATTTTCCCCAGCCACAAACAGTCAAAGCGCTACAGGAGTTTTTGGGAATGGTGAATTTTTATAACCGTTTCCTCCCCCGCGCAGCGCAGCTCATGCAACCATTGTATGCTGCACAAAAAAAACAAAAACCATCCATCCATCCATCCATCTTCTACCGCTTTTCCGGAGGTCCGGGTCGCGGAGGCAGCAGTTCAAGCAGAGAAGCCCAGACTTCCCTCTCCCCAGCCACCTGCTCCAGCTCTTCAGAGGGGATACCAAGGCGTTCCCAGACTAGCTGGGAGACATAGTCTCTCCACCGAGTCCTGGGTCTGCCCCGGGGTCTCCTCCCAGTGGGACGTGCCTGAAACACCTCAAGTGGGAGACGTCCAGGAGGCATCCTAATCAGATGCCCATACCACCTCAACTGACTCCTTTCAATGTGGAGGAGCAGCGGTTCTACTCTGAGCCTCTCCCGGATGACTGAGCTCCTCACCCTATCTCTGAGGGTGAGTCCAGCAATCCTACGGAGAAAGCTCATTTCAGCCGCTTGTATCCGCGATCTCGTTCTTTCGGTCATTACCCAAAGCTCGTGACCATAGGTGAGAGTAGGAACGTAGATTGACTGGTAAATCGACAGCTTTGCCTTAGAACTAAGCTCCCTCTTCACCACAACAGACCGGTACAACGTCCGCATCACTGCAGATGCTGCTCCAATCCGTCTGTCGATCTCTCGCTCCATTTTCCCCTCACTCGTGAACAAGACCCCAAGATACTTAAACTCCTCCACTTGGGGCAGGAGCCTGTCCCCAACCCGGAGAGGACAATCCACCTTTTTCCGGCTGAGGACCATGGACTCGGACTTGGAGGTGCTGATTCTCATCCCAGCCGCTTCACACTCAGCGGCAAACCGTCCCAGCAAGAGCTGTAGGTCATTGCTGGATGAAGCCAACAGGACAACATCATCTGCAAACAACAGAGATGAGATCCTGTGGTCACCAAGCATGACACCCTCCATTCCCTGGCTGCGCCTAGAAATCCTGTCCATAAAAATTATGAACAGGACCGGTGACAAAGGGCAGCCCTGGCGGAGTCCAATTCTCACTGGGAATGACTCCGACCGAGTGTTGGCAATACGAACTAAACTCTCACAAACTCTCCCCCTCATGGATCGTCACCTTATCGTGGTGGGGGGGTTTGCGTGCCCCAGTGATCCCAGGAGCTATGTTGTCCGGGGCAATTTGCCTCTGATAGGGTCTCCCAAGACAAACTGGTCCTGGGTGAAGGGCCAGACTAAGAACGATCCAACAGACTCTCATGATAAATTGTATATCAAGGATTCAGTGTACCCCGCCCGGTATGGGGTTACCGGGGCCCCACCCTGGAGCCAGGCCTGGGGGAGGGGCTCGAAGGCTAGCGTCTGGTGGCCAGGTTTCCACCCATGGGACCCGGCCGGGCTCAGCCCGAAGGAGTTACATGGGTCCGCCCTCCAGTAGGTTCACCACCTGCAGGAGGGATCATGGAAGTCCGGTGCTATGTGGATTAGGTGGCAGTCAAAGGCGGAGACCTTGGCGGACTGATCCCAAGCTTTCTAAAAAACAAAAACCCACAAATAAAATCGAATGGTCTCCGGAGCGAGAGCGCGCATTCTCTGAAGTCAAAACAGCCCTGGCGAACGCTGCGTTGTTAGCACATCCAGTCCCAACGGCCCGCATAGCGCTCACTACTGACGTGTCAGATGTGACCATAGGGGCGGTCGTGGAACAGTATGTAGCCGGAGCTTGGCAACCACTCGCCTTTTTCAGCAGGACCTTGCACGATAGTGAACGAAAATACAGCGCATTCGACAGGGAGTTGTTAGCTCTCCACTTGGCCATTCGCCACTTCCAGTTCTGGCTGGAGGGACGCCGTTTCACCGCGTTCGTTGACCACAAGCCGCTAACTTTCGCAATGGCCAAGGTTTCAGAACCGTGGTCGAGCCGGCAGCAGAGACAGCTGGCCGCGATCTTGGAGTTTACTACCGATATCCAGCATGTGGCGGGTAAACTTAATGTAGTGGCAGACTGCCTCTCGCGCGCCGTGGCGGCTTCAGCCCGCATAGGGGTAGATTTTGCAACCATGGCCGCGGATCGGGTTAGCGACCCAGAAGTGCGCGCGGCCCCAGTCCACGTAGGGATAGATTATGCAGCCATGGCCGCGGATCAGGTTAGCGACGCGGACGTGCGCGCGCTCCAGTCTGGACCAACAGGGTTAAGGCTGGAGGACAGGGTGCTGCAAGACGGTATGCCCCCCCTAATCTGCGATGTCTCCACTGGGCGACCGCGTCCTGTGGCACCGGCCGCGTGGCTCCGCCGCGTTTTTGACTCAATCCATTCTCTGGCGCACCCGGGAGTGCACGCGTCGGTCAAAATGGTGGGAGAGAAATTTGTATGGCCGAGCCTGCGCAAACAAGTTAGAGAGTGGGCGGCAGCCTGCATAGCTTGTCAGAATCAGAATCAGAATCAACTTTATTGCCAAGTATGCTTACACATACAAGGAATTCCACCTATCACTAAGGTGCGCTCATGTTAAGCGCTCCCTAATGACGCGGCAGCCATACAAGGCGCCTCATACAGTGGAGGGTAAAGAGGGGGAGGGGGAGGGGATGACACATTGGGCAGAGAGAAAAAACATAGTTATCAAAATATAGCTCATTTGAATGAGCAAGATTGTAATCACATAGAAAAAAACCCTCTAATTGCACAATTAGCAGACAATACAGATCCACACATTAACAAAGCAAGAGAGAGACCAGTGTGTGTATGTCAGTGGTAAATGATATCAGTGTGAATGCAGTGTGTGAAGTATCAGTTACTGGTGGACAACAAAAATCCTCTCTCCTCGGCAACGGCTAGATGTTATGTCTTTAGTGTCCTAAAACATAGATAACATGTCCACAAGAGTTCATCTCTTTTCAGTTCATGTCAGATGGTAAAATTCCATGCTAGTCACGTGATAATGCTGTCCTTAGAGAGTTCAGTTTGCTGCACATCAGTGTTTCAGAATCAGAATCAGAATCAGAATCAGGTTTATTGCCATTGTTCATGTAGTACACAAACTAGGAATTTGTCTCGGTACAATGCTGCAACATTAAACATGATAAGATAAGAGAAATAAACTATACATGTAATAAAGTGTAGGATAAGATTAAGTGATACTGGTCAACAGTTAAAATATATATTAGCCAGCAGCAGATACTGTGGAGAACTATATAGTGCAGTCGGTAATGCAGGAAGAAAACAGTGATGATTGACATGAGTCTGGTTGAGCTGCTGTACATGGTGCACGAGAGTCACTTAGTGTTCAGCAGTCTAATGGCAGAGGGGAAGAAGCTGTTCATGTGACGGGAGGTTTTAGTCTGGATGGACCGAAGTCTTCTACCAGAGGGGAGGGGGGCAAACAGTACGTGACCAGGGTGTGAGGGATCGGCTATGATCCGGCCAGCACGCCTCCGGGTCCTGGAGATGTACAGATCCTGGAGAGATGGGAGCTTGCAGTTTGGGTTAGGGAGAAGCCAAAACTCCCTTCTGCCTTATCGTCTCTCCTGGAGGAATGAATACCAAGGATGCCGAATCAAGGCCTGATAGGCACAGTTCACTTAGAGCATAGAAATTTCACCTCTCATGTAATTCTGTGCATCACAATTTGCATATACATTTCCATGTACATTTCCAGGCTTTAAAATCATTTCCTGGAGAGCACCCAGCGACTCCGAGATGTTACCCATCTTCTGATTCAGTTCACCATTCGCCGCTATCAGTGCCCTCGCCATCTGGTCGAATTGTTGAAGGAGCTTCGCCGGGTCCGCATTTTGATTAGCTCTTTCCAACTTCCTTAGTTTACGATACACTAGGAAAACTCCAAAGCCAAACAGCAGAAATCCTGTGATCATGACGCCAAACAGGTAGATGTCTTCTACATCTTCGATCGAAAGGTCACACAGACACATGAGTTTCCAATTGTCCATGAGTCTCACATAACCCGCAGCCGTAGTGCCTGCAGGACAGTTGGGCTCCCCCGGGCCCGATTTTCTGTTTGAGAAAGTGGTGTCAATTGCATTTAAAGCCCAGCTTACCAATTCCATAGTTTTCCGTTTGGATCAAGATTCAGCCAGAAGAAGAGCGAGACACAGACAGGACACAGCAAGCTGGGATCAGTGAAGAGAGGAGAGGAGTGAGGAGAGGGGAAGAAATGTGTCTGCTCTTTCTGAAAGCCGGAAGTACACAAACACACGAGAGCTCCCTTGGAGCCGTTTCACATTCCGGCTAAAAGGTTTGATCACATTCACGTGGACCTCGTAGGCCCCCTCCCGCCCTCACAGGGGCGAACACATCTTCTGACAATGGTTGACCGCACCACGCGCTGGCCGGAAGTGGTCCCACTGTCATCAACCACAGCCGAGGAGGTTGCACGCGCGTTTTTAATGTCATGGGTAGCGCGTTTTGGAGTCCCGTCGGACATTACGTCCGACAGAGGCCCTCAGTTTGTTTCCGAACTTCGGTCAGCGATGGCCCGCAGCCTGGGGGCAACGATCCACCGCACGACCGCGTACAACCCGCAGGCTAACGGGTTATGCGAACGTTTTCACAGGTCATTGAAGGCGGCCCTCAGAGCGTCGCTTACGGATGCAAATTGGGTGGACAGGCTACCATGGGTTTTATTGGGGTTGCGTTCTGCACCTAAAGAGGATTTAGAAGCCTCCCCAGCTGAGCTAGTTTTCGCACAGCCACTTCGGCTGCCCGGGGAATTTCTCCCAGATAATCCTGCGCCGGAGTACTCCCCAGCTCAGCGGTTACAGAGTAGCACAGACTCGAGCACGCTACCTGGCCCCGTTCACCACAGTTTTCCGCGCGTTTTTGTGCCTAAGTCTTTAAAAAATGCGGAGTTTGTTTTTGTCAGACACGATGCCCATCGCCCACTGTTACGCCCACCTTATGATGGACCATACAGAGTGCTGGAAACAGGGGATAAGCATTTTTTGCTAGATTTGGGGGGCAGAAAAGAAATGATTGGCATAAACAGGCTCAAACCCGCTTTTGTAGTGGCTGACGAAGGTGTGCAGTTGGCCAAGGCTCCTCGGCGCGGCAGACTCCCTAGAGAGCATTCCCCAGAACACCCACAGAGATTGACTAACAGTTCTCATCCCCAGACAGCAGCTCCCCAGCAGGAGGGCGCCGTGGAGGTGGTAAAGCCTGTTTACAGCAGCCGCGGGAGAAGACTGAGGCCCAAGCAGCATGTGGACTGATGTGTAGTGATTTTATTATGACATGCAAACTGTTATTACGTTGTTCCATCTTAGACGTTTGGGGGGGTCATGTGGGACACATATGTGGGTTTCATATGCTTCACATGTGTATTACTGTATGCTTATTGTATGCTTCACGTCTCAGAGGAACAAAAGGACTGAGCCTCCTAGGAGATGACAGGAGGATGTGAGAGGTGGCCTTTTGTATGCAAAGAGACGACCTTGAGGGATTTCCTGACCACCAGTGACTTTAGGTGGGGGTGAGAAGACCTGGAAGAAGACGCATTGTGACTTGGGATTAAAAGACAATGTGACTGTGTGCTTTGATGTCCTGGGGTATAAAAGGGGCAGATGTTGGGGGTTCTTTCTCTTTCTGTTTGGATGATGTTGGAGAATGAAATAAATCTGACTCGTGAGATAAACTCAGTCTCGTCATTTCCACATCCTCCACAAGACAAAGACAACACAAGAAAACACAAAATGCAGTTTTTAAATGAAGGTGTTTATTATGGGGAAAAAAAATCCAAACCTACATGGCCCTTTGTGAAAAAGTGATTGCCCCCTAAACCTAATAACTGGCTGGGCCACCCTTAGCAACAACAACTGCAATCAGGCATTTGCAGTCACTGGCAATGAGTCTTTTACAGCGCTGTGGAGGAGTTTTGGCCCACTCATCTTTGCAGAATTGTTGTAATTCAGCCACATTGGAGGGTTTTCGAGCACGAACCACCTTTTTAAGGTCATGCTGCAGCATCTCAAACAAATTCAGGTCAGGACTTTGATTAGGCCACTCTAAAGTCTTCATTTTGTTTTTCTTAAGCCATTCAGAGGTGGACTTGCTGTTGTGTTTTGGATCATTGTCCTGCTGCAGAACCCAAATGCGCTTCAGCTTGAGGTTATGAACAGATGGCCAGACATTCTCCTTCAGAATTTTTTGGTAGACAGCAGAATTCATGGTTTCATTTACCACAGCAAGTTTTCCAGGTCCTGAAGCAGCAAAACAGCCGCAGACTATCACACTACCACTACCATCATATTTTACTGTTGGTATGATGTTCCTTTTCTGAAATGCTGTGTTACTTTTATGCCGGATGTCATGGGACACACACCTTCCAAAAAGTTCAACTTTTCTCTTGTCAGTCCACATAGTATTTTCCCAAAAGTCTTGGGGATCATCAAGATATTTTCTGGCAAAACTGAGACAAGCCTTTATGTTCTTTTTTCTCAGCAGTGGTTTTCATCTTGGAACTCTGCCATGCAGGCCATTTTTGCCCAGTCTCTTTCTTATGGTGGAGTCATGAACACTGGTCTTAACTGAGGCAAGTGAAGACTGCAGTTCTTTGGATGTTGTTGTGGGTTCTTTTGTGACCTCTTGGATGAGTTGTTGCTGCACTCTTGGGGTAATTTTGGTCAGCCGGCCACTCCTGGAAAGATTCACCACTGTTCTATGTTTTCTCCATTTGTGGATAATGGCTCTCACTATGGTTCGCTGAAGTCCCAAAGCTTTAGAAATAGCTTTATAACCTTTTTTTCAGACTGATAGATCTCAGTTACTTTGATTCTCATTTATTCCTGAATTTCTTTGGATCACAGCATGATGTCTAGTTTTTGAGCATCTTTTGGTCTACTTCACTTTATCAGGCAAGTTCTAGTTAAGTGATTTTTTTGATCAAGAACAAGTGTGGCAGTAATCAGGTCTGGGTGTGGCTGGAGAAATTGAACTCAGCTTTCCAAAGATGTGATAAACCACAGTTAATTTATGTTTTAACAGCAGGGGCAATCACTTTTTCACACAGGGCCATGTAGGTTTAGATTTTTTTGTACCCTTAATAATAAACACCTTCATTTAAAACTGCATTTTGTGTTTACTTGTGTTATCTTTGTCTAATGTTAAAATTTGTTTGATGATCTAAAACATTTAAGTGTGACAAACATACAAAAAATGAGAAATCAGGAAGGGGGCAAACACTTTTTCACACCACTGTATTAACAGTCAGATAAACACAATATAATTTAACTCAGATATTAGCTAGATAACTACTAACTGACTGAACAGACAAGCAAACACACAACTGAAATGTCAGACTGCCGACATGTGTCCTCACATCTATTTGCCAATTAGCAGCTAGCAATTAACTCTATTAATATGCCACAACTAGCAAAAGCAAAGGAGCGTACTTCACAAAAGTAACTCAAGAACATGCACAGACAACAGAGCAGTCCAGCACTCATAGTCCTTACTTTTTCTGGATGCCCACAGCAACGGTGAACATAATACTCAGCATGGTGCTTCATATTCCAAACAGTTTGTCCAAGAATGAAGTCTGAGTGCACTGCATTCAGGAGGGCTCCTGTCTGTGTGTGGGAAGCTCGTGCTGCGTTCAGGGGGCTCGTGCTGCATTGGAATTTGAGTTACATGCGAGCACAGCACAGAGCCTTTTGTACAGCCACCCCCAAATTTAGTGTACAAAGTTGACATCAGTGAGGTCCTAGGTTGTAGTTGAATCCTCAGGCAAAGATGGCAGTTGGATGAGCTGTACTACTGGACGAGTGTCGGTACGGTTTGTAGCGGATTTATGGGTTTTATAGGTATTTTATTGTTGGTACAAGTATTAATGTAAATATGAATGTGAGTAGGAATGAAGATTTCCTTTCACTACTCTCATATCCTCACAGGGCACCAGTCTAGATAATGGACAATTTATTAACAATTCTTCATTTGTACCAATTATGAATCAGTCTAAAAAAAAAAAACCCTTGTGAGTTCTTGTTTGCTGATAATCAAGAAGATGGACATGAAATCAAACAATAACTCCCATATGTCTTTCAGTGGTTTAATAATAAATGTCAGAATAGGTTAACATATTTGGATAACTTTAACACAGAGGATTCAACATGTATCATAGAAATGTCAGAATAGGTTAACATATTTGGATAACTTTAAAACAGAGGATTCAACATGTATCATGGGCACCATAGACTATTACTGAGTTACTTGTGAATCAAACATTTGTGGAACCAAATAAAGCATAGTTTAACTTGGCAATACTGGAAATTGGAAAACCATAAAATAGCATTGGTTAAGAAAAGTGGATGTAATTTTATGAAGAAAATGATGAGTAAACTACATAGAAAAATGGAAAATGTGTGTTACTCTGAAAAAGAACATAAATTAACGAAAGGACAAAATGCATTTTGAAATTCTGAGGGGGGTTTGCATGAAATTAAGTTTAAAGAACCTATACCAGGAATATTCTGAAGAGTTAAGTTTAAATTAAACAACAGACCGTCAGCCAAGCACAATCATTTTATCCCAGTAGGTAGCAGGGCCCCCACGTGCCAACCTTGATTCAGCTGGATGTCCGTGGATTCTGTTGATAGAGAGGCTGATAGACAGATTCTCCCACAAGGCCATGCTCCTGGGATCGCAATCGGGCAGTTCTTCAGCAAGCTGGGCGAGTTCTTCTCTTATGCACTGAAGAAGGAATTGGTTTATTGTACAAAGTCCCATCAGAAATTCAAACTGAGGCAAAAACACATCACAAATCCATTTCTTCCGATGTTGGTGGTTTAAATGAGTTGGTTTAAGCTAAAAAAAAAATTAATCAAAATCTTCTTACACGGTAATTAAAGGAAAAGATTAACATAAGGGAAAGTGAATTTTAAAGAAAAGAAACAGGATTTTCACAGAGCATGGCAGGCTCTGGGCCTTACTTGGAAGAGAGAAAAAAAATGGAAGAACAGAGACGTCTGCTCCTTACAGCTTGACCACCGCTCCAAAACTGAAACAAAGGAAGGGTTTTTTTGGGGGTGTGTGTGGCAGAATCTCACTGAATTTCATGGAACTTGAGCTAAACCAATTACATGGAGTTTTTTTCAACAGAAGTCATAAACTCGACCTAAAAATGAGATGTTGTAAAGCCTGGAGTTCTATTGGTCAGTTAAAGTTTGGCTATGGTCTCCTAAAAAGTAGAGAGAGGAGGGGGAAGAGACATTTGATATGAGAAGTGAGACCCTCCTAAAGTATGTGTGCTGAATAAAGCATAAATTCCTTCAACTTTAGTGACTAAAATATTCTACTCAATAATAAGGGAACATACAATGCCTCTACATTGTAACTGTAATTAATTTGTGATAGTAAGCATGCAAAAATTAATTTCTTCCTGAAAATAAAGCAACAGATATCAAATCATAAATAAAAGCATTTGAAACCACATTGTCCATCCCAAGAGTTCAACCATGTCTTCCATAGCAGATACTGTCTTGAGAATATGAATTAATTTATTTGTCTATAATACATAAAATCCACTGCAGAGAAAAAATTAAATATTCCTGATTCGTCCACCAGATGGCACTGTGAAACTGTCTGGTTGTTTACTGGAGAATCTTGACTCCCATGTCTGGATTATGTCACCCATAAATCTGTCGGTTTGAAACATTCCTTTGCCAAACAGCAGAAAAGGGAGAATGACTAAGTCTTGGAGAAGGGATTAACTTCCACTTTATGGCCAATGGATCATGTTACAACTCTGGTCCTTGGATGAGAGAAGCAGTTCATGACCAGACTTTTGAGTTGAAACAATTTTTCTTCAGCAAAGAATGACTTTATAGATTGGAACTCAAGGTCAATGCTACAGGTTCTTCACTTGGACAACCACAGTCCTCACATGGCCATCTACTCCAGGGATGATGGTTTTCCCTGTTCCTACTTGCCAGAGTGCCCTTGGAGTCTGCTGATCAATGATGAGGACTACAGTTCCAACAGCAATGTCATCCTTCTCAGTTCACCATTTCTGCTGTTCTTGAAAGGTGGGCAAGAAGTGGCATATGTAGTGCCTCCAGAAATGATCTGCTCGGACTTGAGTATGCCTCCATCTCTTGCGACTGAGCAGTTCAAATTCTGGATATACAACCTGAGGCAGGGAGGAGTCCAGCTGCCCCATCAGCAAGGAATTAGGTGTGATGGGATGTGGATCCACAATGTCTGTGGACACACAGCCCAAGGGTCTGGAGTTGAGGATGCTCTCTACTTCAATCAGAACTGTTCTCAATACCTCTTCTGTCACAGTCTGATCTCCTAAGGTAGCGCGGAGGGCTGTCTTCACAGACCATACTTGTCACTCCCAAGAACCACCAAAGTGAGGAGCATTGGGTGGATTATCTCTCATGTTAGGCTCCAAGGCACTGAAGGCTTCAGACAGTTCCTTACTTCCTCCCTTGAAGTTGGTGCCTTGATCAGGGAGGAGCTCAAAGGGTCCCCCACAGCGAGCTATGAAGAGCCGGAGTGACATCAAGAATGAATCAACATCCATATTAGTCAGCAGGTCTAGGTGGATGGTTCGTGTGGTGAGACATTTGTATAAGAAACCCCATCTCTTCTCAGTTCATCGTCCTACGTTGATGAGCATAGGACCGAAGCAGTCCATCCCTGTTGAATAGAAGGCAGGACGGAAGAGCCTCAAGTTTGAGAGGGGAAAATCTGCCATTCTTAGGACTTCAGGTTTGCCTCTGCATTTTCTGCACTCTGCACAGTTGTACTGATATCTTCTTATGGTTTCTCTTCCCTTTAAAATCCAGTATTTCCTGTGCAGCTCTGCAAAGACACGTTCATCCTCAGGGTGATGTAGCTGGTTGTCAGCATGCTGTATCAGGAGTTTTGTGACTGGGTGAGAGGGATCCAGAAGAATGGGGTGCAGAACTTCTTAACTCACATTTTCACATTTGCTGAGTCGACCTCCTACCCGAATGAGATCAGAATGTCATGATGGCCACTGGGCCGTCATCTGCCTCATCAGCTCCAGCTGTGCACAGACCAGCAGGTGCCAATCAGCGGCTGTTAAAAGCCAGTGTTTCTGACAGCCCGGCACGGAGTCGTCTGTCTTCCTCGTCTGAATTTGAGCCAGAGCTTCGTTCCACTGTCAAGCCAAGAACGTCTCGTCAGGATCAGCCACGTAAGAAAACAATCTGCTTTTCTACCCCTTGCCTTTACCCCTGTGCACAGGTGGACCTCCCAGGCGGCGGACCAACTTCCTCAGCCGACGGGGCGTTGCCACCTTCTTCACGGAGCTCCTCGTTACCACCACAGCTACGGGTACAACCATCACCACAGCTACAGGAGCTAGCATCATTACAGCTACAGGAGCTATCATCATCACGGACACTGGTACAACCACCACCTCTGCTACGGGAGCAATCATCATCACAGCTACAGGTGCAATCACCACCACGGCTACGGACACTATCACCACCACGGCTACGGGTACTATCACCACCACGTTGCACGGACACTGGAAGTCAGCAGAACATTGCCTGTGGTATATCCAAGTAAGCCTAACCACCCACAATTACCTGCCATCGTTAAACAGCTGTAATTGTTTCTGCTTGAGTGTTCCAGGGTTGCCAGGTCGCCATCTGAACTGCTCAGTTCCAGTGACCAGACTTCTATACTTGCACTCACACACGCACTACACTCCCTCACTTTACAATAAAGAATAACTGTCTATATCTGCTCATGTCAGTGTCTGTTTCCTGGGTCCAGAACATGTCACAGAAGACTCATCAAATTCAGGGGCAAGGGTAAGCAGTCAGCTGCTGGCTGGAATGGCCTTCCCAGCTTTGATTAGTGCAAACTCTTCTGGAAAACTCACCATCTGAGCATGTCTGAGGAGGGCCAACCCAGCTTTGTTGAAGTCATCAGCTGTAGGCTGAGTACTCCCATTGGTTGCTCCAATTAATGACTGGTGGCTTCCAAGAGTTTTTGGTAGGTGTTAAACTGCTGAACATCAGGTATAGTTAGACTAATTGACTCTGATAACAGGCCACAGAACACTGCCTTCTTCAGTTTCTCGGAATCTTCTGTCAGGTTTCCTGCTGGTGCCATCGTCCAGTGGTCAGCTGGTAACTGAAAGAAGGAAGGACCCTGACTCCAGTGATTATCTCCAATAAGTTGAGACAGCGTCTTTCCTCTTGTTATGTCATCTGCAGGATTGGTGGCTGGGTTAATGTAACGCCAAGCTGTAGGATCAGATAACTCTTGAATCTCTGCAACTCTCATCCCCACAAATACTTTATATCGACAAGAGTCAGACCGAAGCCAGTAAAGTACTGTGGTTGAGTCCGTCCAATACACCACCTCCTGGATGTCAAGCATGAGCTCTCTCCTCAGTACTGAAGCCACTTGTGCTCCTGTCAGGGCTCTGCAGAGTTCTAATCAGGGGATTGAGAGTTGCTTCTTGTTGTGCAACTCTTGATCTAGCTACCAGGAAAGCTACAGACTTGTCCTTCACCATGGTCAGTGTGCAGGTATGTGACAAACCCATAGGCACGCTCTGACGCGTCACAGAACACATGAATGCTACGGCTGTGGTTGCTGCAATCTATGCTGGGGTTGGTGTAACATCTTGGCAATGTCATCTGTGACAGCTCAGGCAGTTCCTTTTCCCATACCTACCAGGCTTGGAGCAGGTTTTCTGGTAATTGCAGATCGTCCCATCCCCTTTTCTTGTCCCAGAGTGTCTGTACGATGATCTTGGCTCTGGTGGTGTATGGGAGGATGACTCTGAGAGGGTCGTGCTGCTGGGCTAGCAGTCGATAGATATTGCACATGGCTGGTTCTGAAGGTTCACACTGGTGCTGCTTGTAGCAAAGCATGACTTGCACAGCCATAAGAGTCCAAGGGTGCATTCCTGAGGGTCAGCCATCTCCTGAGTAAACCAAAGTACACTGTTCTCAGACTGAGACTTCTTTGGGAGGTGATTGATGACTGTGGGGACATTACTGGCCCACTCCCGTAGTTCAAATCCACCCTCGAGGAGGAGGGAGTGTAGCCGATCCACCAGCTTCTTAGCTTGTGCTTCAGAGGGCAGGCCCTGTAAACAGATGTCAACGTAGAAGCAGCGTTCTATCGACAGACGAACATCTTCTCCTGGCTCTGTGTGCCACTGAGTATGGGACTGAAGTGCAAAGGTAGCACAGCACAGACTGCAGGTTGTCCCAAAGGGCAGTATTTGCCACTCGTAAACTGTGGGGGTTATTTCTACCGTTCAGGTTCAGGTTCAGATTACTTTATTTGTACCCGTAGGTAGATTTGTTTTGCAGTCTGGTGACATCCATATTTACAAGCCACAAATTACATTCAACATAGACACAAACACAGGCACACATGAAATTAACTATGAACATGATAAAAATACTCAAGGCTCCATCAATCAGGGTATAAAAAGACAAAGAGATGAGAGAAAAACCAGAGGTAAGAGAGAAGAGTCATATTAAAAGTTAAAAACTAGTCAGGCTTTCCTGTGTTACACAAAAAACAACTCCATATCAGCACATGACTTCTTGCACACCAGTTTCCAAACTTTTTTTTTTTTTATTTAAGTTTTTGTAAAGGGTATACAGGTCGTTACAGCAATGCAGTGTTTACATTTTCATCACATGTTCCCTTATTTTCTGATATCTGACAACATTGGAAGATTAATTCTTACAACACCCCCTTTTTTTTTTTTTTTAAAGTGAAAGAAAAAGTGAAATTAAAGAGAAAAAAAACAAAAAACAAATAACAAAAAAAACCAAACAAACCAGTAAAAAACAAACAAAAAGAAAAAGTAAGTAAATAAAGATAAAAGAGCATCTGAGTAGCGTTGGAACAAAGAGCGGAACCATTATTGAAATGGTATTTGTCAAAGATTAGATCTAATGGAAGACACATATGCGGTCCAGGGTTGCCAAAAGTTCATGAACCCATCCATGTCCTGTCTCAGTGCGAATGTCAACTTTTCCATCGAGTAAATGTCTTGGATCACGTTAGTCCAATCTTCAGGTGTAGGACAGTCCTTCAACATCCATTTTTTAGTTAGAGCTTTTTTGCTTGCCAATATTAAAACATTGAATAAGTATTTTTCTCCTCGTCTTTCCAGTGAGTTCGGTAGTAAACCCAAATACAAAGTTACAAAAGAAAAGGGAACTGTAATTTTGAATATTTTCCCCAATATTGTCTGTACCTTGGTCCAATATTGGTGGATAACTGGGCATGACCAAAACACATGAAAATGATTTGCAGTCTTTTCACCACACAAGCGCCAACAGTTCAATCCCTTATGGGTAAATTTGTTTTGTGCAGGTGTTCTGAAAAATCTTGCCAAGTTTTTCCATCCAAATTCTCTCCACTGCAGGGATGAGGTACTTTTCCATTGCTGTTTATTTAGCTTTTCCCATATTTCCAGTTGTAAAGTGAAATTCCCCTCTTTTTCCCATCTCTCTTTTATATAAGATGTGTTGTCTCCTTTTAAGTCTTGAAGACCTTGGTATATTTTAGAAATGTATCTGATCCCTGGGATCCCTTTATATGCCATTAAGAAGACCTTCAGAACACCTGACTGGGCCCTTTCCAAAACCTCCTTTTTAAGTATATTGTTTATGTGGTGTCTAAGCTGGAAGAACCTGTAAAGGTCTTGATTTATTAGGCCTTGTTTTTTCAAATCTTCAAAACTTCTTAAGATTTGCCCTTTAAAAAAATCGTAATATTTTATCAGCCCTTTCTCCTTCCACTTTTTAAATCTGGTGTCTGTTTTATTAGGAGTAAAGTCCTGATCATAGGCGATCCATTGCAGAAGTCGATAGGGCTCTTTAGTTTGATTCTCTCTGACTATCTTAAACCAAATTTTTAGCGGGGTCTCTATCCACGGGTTAGTGTTATTCAAAAGCTTAGGTAAGGCATTGTTCCCTATTATCGCCTGTAGGGGGATGTCACTTGTTATTTGGCATTCGATCTCCTTCCATTGTGCAGTGTAGACTGGGTTACATATCTCTACTAAAGTTTTAATTTGTGCGGCTTTAAAGTAGTCCCTGATATTTGGCAGCGCGAGCCCACCTTTGTCTTTGTTTAGCTGTAGGGTTCTATATCTGATTCTAGGTCTCTTGCCCTGCCATATGAATCTTGAGATCCTTCTGTCCAGCTCCTGCCATGTTTTTTTGGGAGGTTCTACCGGTATTGTTTGGAAAAGGTATAGAAGACGTGGAAGTATATTCATTTTGACTGCTTCAATTCTTTGTGCAGTACCCAAGAATGGTATCATATTCCATCTTGCTAGGTCAGATTTTATTTTTGTCACCAGTGGATCATAGTTTAGTGATATAATTTTGTTGAGTTGTTTCGGGATATTGACCCCCAGATATTTCATAGATTCCGACTCCCAGTTAGTTTTGAGTTTGCTTAGTGAATAATGATTTGGGTCATAGTTGAATGTTAAAACTTGGGTTTTATGCATATTTAATTTGTACCCCGATAAATCTCCATACTCTGAAAAAACTGAGGTTAGTTCTGGTAAAGAAGTGTCCGGCTGCCCTAGGTATATTAAAATGTCATCAGCAAAGAGTGCTATTTTATGTTCCTTCTGACCAAGTGTAATACCTTGAATTTTTTGATTTTGTCTTATCCATTGGCTCAGAGGTTCTATGAAGATTGCAAAGAGCAGTGGAGACAGGGGGCAGCCCTGACGACATCCTCTTTCCAGTTCAAAAGATGATGATAAATTACCGTTAATCCTTATTTTAGCTGTTGGTTTTTTATATAATGCCTGTATAGTTCTAATGAAGTTGTTATGAAAATTGAAACTGGATAAGATTCTATATAGAAAAGACCAGTCAACCGAATCGAATGCTTTTTCAGCATCTAATCCCAATATGACTGCATTTAAGTTATATTTTTTTATATGATGAATTATGTGTAAAGTGCGTCGAATGTTGTCTTGTGTCTGTCTTTGTCTTATAAAACCTGTTTGGTCTAAATGAATTAGGTCTGTCAGTATATTTTCTAACCTTTTGGCAAGGATAATGGTAAAAAGCTTATAGTCCTGATTTAGTACACTGATTGGTCTGTAGTTGGAGCACTCTAGTTTATCCTTTTCAGGTTTAGGTATAACTGCAATGACCCCTTCTCTCCAGGAGGGGGGGATTTCCCCTGTGTGGAGGACATAATTAAATGTTTTCAGGAGGAGAGGAGATAGTTGCTGTTTAAAGGTTTTGTACCACTCTGCTGTATAGCCATCAGCTCCTGGGGATTTGTTAGCTTTAAGTTTCATAATTGCTTTTTCCAATTCTTTAGGATGTATTTCTGACAGTAGTGTTTTATTTTGTGACTCCGTAAGTTGGGGAAGGTTTAATGTGTTTAGGAATGCCTCGGATGCGTTTTTATGTTTTTTGTGGGAGTATAAGTTCTTATAGTAATTCTCGAAGTTTTTAAGAATATCCTGAATTCTGAATTTTATTTCCTTTGATACTGGGTCTCTGATTTTGTAGATTGCTCTTTCTGTTTGATGTTTCCTCAATTTATAGGCTAGCAATTTTGCCGATTTACTGCCTGCTTCATAGTATTTTTGTTTCAGAAATGTAAGTTTCTTCTGGATTTCTATTGTGTAGATCTCATTTATTTGGTTTTTAATTTCCTTAATCTTGAGCGAGTCAGTAGAATGAGTGTTGCCTTTGTGTTCTTTTTCTAGGTTCCTAAGTTCTGACTCTAATGTGGATAGTTTTTCTTGTCTTAGTTTCTTTTGGGTTGCCAGTTTTGCAATAATCTTTCCTCTTATTACAGCTTTACATGCATCCCACAGTATTAAAGGGGATACTTCTCCATTATCGTTATCTTACAAATATCTGAGAATATCTGATTCCAATTCATCTTTCAATGGTCCTTTCAGGACATTTGAATTTAACCTCCAAGAAAATGTATTATTTGTGTATTTTTGGATATTTAAGTCCATGTAGATCGGACTGTGGTCGGAGAGATCCATCAGTCCTATTTTACATGTTTTTACTCTTCCAATGTCTCTATTAAACATAAAAAAATAGTCAATCCTTGAGTAAGATGAATGTGGAGTTGAGTAAAATGTATAGTCTTTTACACTGGGGTTGAGTTCCCTCCACACGTCACAGATTCCCAATTCTTTTAGTAGCATCCGAGTCTTCCTGTTTTGGGTGTTATTTTGATGTGGGGAATTACCAGAAGCATCCCAGTATGGATTCAGTCTAAGATTGAAGTCCCCACCACATATCACTAAACCTTGAGCTTTAGTTATCATTAGGTCGAATACATTTTTATAAAATTTCCAGTTAGCCCCTGGGGGAGCATACACATTCAGCAGGGTGATATCTTCTCCCTCTAGCCGCCCAGTTACCAAACTGTATCTCCCTTCTTTATCTTTGTGTTCTGATTTTTTTTCAAATGTAATTTTGGTTGATATCAATGTCGCTACTCCCCTCCTCCTCCCTGATTTATATGAAGATGAAGAGATCATTTTAAACCCTTGTCTACTGAGTTTATTGTGTTCCACGTCTGTTAGGTGGGTTTCTTGTAAAAGTATTATTCCTGCTTTGTCTTTTTTCATTTTGCCTAGAATCTTGGATCTTTTAACTGGATTCAGGATTCCTTTTACATTATATGAAATTATTTTGGTTACACCCTGTTTCTCCATTGTGTTGTTTTGTTTAGTATAACTGTGTGGTGGCCCTCTTTTGTGCTACTCAGAAACTGAAAGAACATTAAAAACAAGAAAAACATTAAGAACATAGTGTAAAAAACTTTAAAACAAAAAGCTGTCATAAGAACTTCCTGAGCTGAGGTCTTTTTAAAGACCCTGGAAGAGCCTTGATGGAGTGAAGGCTCTGAGGGAAATTCCTCAAACTCTGTTACGTGTTGAGGGCCCTCTCTTACCACTGAAAGTAGTCCCATGCTTTTAACGTGAGTTTCAGAACCCAATCCAAACTTGTAATGATTTTTTTTTTTTCCTTTTATGCCTAAACCCTGTGAAATTGTGTGCACCCTCCCACCCCCATCACATCAAACATTCACGCAAAAACAGTATTTGTTAGTATGAGGAGAACATGTGGATTATTGTCACATTTCTATTTTAACAAGTTTTTTTTTTTTTTTTTTATTACAAAGACTTATTTGTTTCAAATAATATGATTGTTCCATGAAATGTTTTACCACATGCTGAATATGCATCTCCTTTAATGTTTGTTACCTTGTATGAGGGGGGTTGGATGTGCGGATTGATTCAAGAGAAAAGAAAAAAAAAAAAAAAGGTCGCTATTCCAACCTGAAAATGGATAGTTTATCCGCGACGCTCTGGTGCTGGGTTTCCCGCTACTGGTCCGTGGATTTTGAGGGTCTTTGTGTTGTCCATGTTTGCGCTTTGATCTTCTCACTCGGGTCTGCTGCGGGTTTAAATACCGTTACCGGGAGCCCTCTTTTCGCCATGTCAGCTGTTGCTTCTTCCGCCGAATTATAGAGACACGTTTCATCGCCGTAGAAGACCCTTAACTTCGCAGGAAATGGTGTCTGAAAGCGCAATTTCTTCTCTCTTAACACCTTTTTCGCGTCATTGTATTCCCTGCGCTTTTTAAGGACCTCCGGGGCGTAATCGTGTTCCACGTAGACTTTTCTCTCCTGGTGCATAAATCCTTTTTTCTGCCAGGCCAGTCTTACAACCTCTTGTTTTATTTTGAAATTGGAAAATCTTACCAACACCGAACGTGGGGACGCTTCCGCCGCCGGCCTAGCGGCTAATGAACGATGTGCCTTTTCTATCTTCAAGTCGGTGGTTTGTGGAATATCCAATTTCTCTCTTAGTAAGGATTCCACGCATTCTGCCATTGAGTTAAAACCATTTTCGGT
Organism: Pholidichthys leucotaenia; assembly: GCA_020510985.1. Lineage (NCBI taxonomy): Eukaryota > Metazoa > Chordata > Actinopteri > Cichliformes > Pholidichthyidae > Pholidichthys > Pholidichthys leucotaenia. The sequence continues at coordinate 448,109,626 of CM035840.1, read as the reverse complement.
TCCTTCTATCAGACCATGAATTCTTATGTTGTCTCTTCTTTGTTTTCCTTCTTGGTCGGTTAGCTTAGCCTCTATAGCTGCTTGTCTTTTGCGTAGGTCTAGCACAGAATCTTCGAGCACTTTTATTCGATCCTCTGTTTCCAAGATTCGGTTCTCGGCCTGGTCCACTCTGCTGTTTGTCCTTTTCAATTCTTCTCTGAATTCCCGAAATTCGGCCGTAACATCTCGGCGAAATCGTCGTAGCTCCTCAAATAGTGATTTCAGGCTAACCCTTTTGTTAGCTATCACCAGTTCCTCGTCTTCTGAACGGAGATCTTCCAGTTCAGATTCTCCGGCCGATACGTGTCCTGGCCTGGAGAATTTCAGTTTCTTCTGTTTTCCTTTAGACATGATGATTTTGTCTTTTGATTTTCACTCCTCCAAAAATCCGTTAAGTTTGATTTTCAAGGTGTTATCCTGGATTGGGTCTGAGAGCTTCAGTGTTAAGCTGCAGTCGCCATGGCGTCCAGACCGGAAGTCCAGTTTCCAAACTTTAAGTAAATATAGATTATTCCAGTCTATTGAGACATGTCTGTTACAGGGTGAGTTAAAACTTCCTCATGCAGCATTGTTGCAACCATTGTGATGGAAGAATACAGAAAAGTACAGCTAAAAACTAATTATGAAATGATAACATATTTGTACATATATACAATTTTCTGACAGTAGAAGAGCACTTTAGGTCAGACAATGTACCATTGACCCTTACAGAATACAGAAAAGTACAGCTAAAAACTAATTATGAAATGATAACATATTTGTACATATATACAATTTTCTGACAATTTCCTCCTGTTTATCAGTTCATAATTTTTTATCACATACAGACATCAGAACAATGTATCTTCATAAGATTTTCTACATTGACCTCATAAAGCATCATTTCCAAATTCACACGGAGGTGTGGTCATCATAAGATTCAGGCTTGTCATTATAATTGTCATCAGTCTGCTGAGACAATGGGGTATACGGTCCTTGGGGTTTGTTAGCCAGGAAAGACTGTTGTAACATGAAGGTATGTTGAGAGAGGGCTTGAGCAATCATGGATTTAATACATGGTACAAGGCAACAGCAAAAGAAGAACATACACACTAGAAAAACAATAAGGGGCATAAGAGCCTTTAGCAACACTTGCCACCATGTACCTGAAAATAACCAATCGAGCCACCCCTGTTTGGGAACAAAATCAGCAGACATTGCTTTCTGTAGGTTAGCTAGGGTAGTCATAGCTTCAGTCATGTTATTGGAGTGAACATTATCAAGTATGAAAGTGCAACAAGTAGTATTAAACATCACACATAGGCCACCCTCTGAAGCAGTTAATAGATCTAGTGCCATCTGGTGTAACAACACTATACTACGCAGGGAGTCAATTTCAAAGTTTTGCAGGTTGTTGATCGCTAGGGTACTGTTAATGAATAAGCCTAATCGGTAGTTCAGGGTTTCAATCCTCAGCATGAGTTTGCCCACTCCTTCCCAGGGAAAGAGGGATAGCCCCACCTTCTGAGCATCATTCCAAAGTTTAAACTGTTCCGGCACATCACTACCCCAAATCGAATCATGTTTATCAATTGTTGTTGCTTCTCTCCTTTTCCTGGTGGTTTGTTGTGCCTTTTCAATTATAAAGGTATGATCACTTACAAAGATAGGAGCACAGGTGCCAGTCCAATTGGCAGGAAGGAGGGGGTATGCCTTTGTCCCACACAACCACCAGCTTCTTTGTACCCAGTATGTCCCATTACTAGGTCCAGTCCCAACAGGAGCTCCTTCTCCCTGTACAGCAGTTTTTTCACAATTAGTGGTTGTACCAAGTGGAGCGAAACCATTGGTTTGTTTATAGCACATGGAGTGATTATGACCTGTATATTTCATTACCAGGCGTTGAGGCCTAAATTTACTGCCTGCTGTGAGCTTCCAATTTACCCAGAAGGTACGGTCACATGTGCCTTTGTGCAGACCTGGAGCATATGGGTTTTTGTCATCTATTGTAATACCAGAATGTTGGTATCCTACACCGGCCATACTAGCAAAGCATTTTGCTTGACTTTTATTCATTGGCATCCCATACAGTGTTACTTGACTAGCAGAGTGAGGCATATACGAACACACATAACAGTTACTACATTAGACACATACTAATACCATAAATTGGAATACTTGGGGTCAGGATGGTTGTCTCCCTCTGTCAGCCACCACTGCTGGGTGTGATAGGTCCACCTTCGTCGTCGGCGTTGGGCTGGAGAGGTGTGAAAACGAGGGCCAGGACCAGAAGTACGGTCAGACCGCAAAGCAAGATTACCTTAGAGGTTGCCATAGTGCCTGTTGCCCCTGGGAGTGTACCTGTAGTCTCAGGTCACTATCTTCACCGGGTTTGAGACGGGCCCTATCCTTAAAAGGACTGGACCCCCCTTTGTAGCCGGACTCACCCTAGGGGTGGCTGGAGGTCAGCGATGGGAATCTGAAGTCTTTTAATGTGGGAGAGGTGGATCCAGGACGGTCTCTCAGCAATTCTTACTGCAGTGGGAGTAGTCAATAGTACTTCATATGGTCCCAGCCACCTGATTGAATCCCAGGCCCGGCGATGATGATTTTTTATGAAGATATAATCACCCGGTTGGAGGGGATTCTCTGGGCCCTCCTGTGGAACAGAGAGAGATCTGACAGATTCAACATAATCTTTGTTTTGTTCACAGGTTCTTAGGTGTTCCCCCAGAGTTTTGTAGGGGTTAGTTGGTATTAGTTGCAGAAGGTCAGGCGACAAATAGGGTCTATGGAATGCACATTCAAACGGCGATAGGCCATTGTTACTATAGTTAATGCCTTAGGCCAAGGGACGTTTTGATCATGCATCACCTTGTTAAGCATTTGTTTTATTGTTCCATTTTTTCTTTCTACCAGATCTGCACTCTGCAGGTGGTATGTAGTGTGAAATTTGATCTTACTTCTTACAGCTTGGGTTAAGTCTTGAATTGTTTGTGCTGTAAAATGAGTTCCATTATCTGCACAAATCAGTTCTGGAACCCCAATTTCAATAAAGTTTTACACACAAATGCGGCATTTGCTGAGGATGTGGGATGAATTTTTGTCCACTTTGTAAAGGTGTCAATCAACACCAAGCAATATTGTAGCTTTCCATTGCTCCTTGAGCATTATTTTGTAAACAAATGATGCACTTTTTGGCATGTTTTTGTTACTTCTTTCAAAAACTAGGACAGTTTTCCAACATCCTCATCACTGATTTCCCTCCTGTTGGCACATGATTGGCCATGTGCCACCAGGACAGCTCATTTGTATAATGTGGGTGGCAGAGCAAATTTTCGTCAGGCAAGCCAAATGTATATCTAATTATTTACACATGAAACAGGCGGAAGGTCCATATTATTTTGACAGTCTTTTAAAACATCAACATCAACATTATTAATAAGACAGACGGTTCCTAAAAGACCAATAGCAGCACAGTGAGTAGCGTTATTAGCCAAGCGATTACCGCAGCTAGACAAGTCAGTGCCATTAGTGTGGGCAGGGCAGTGAATAACTGCCACAGAACATGGTAGCATCAGAACATTACATAGTTGCAATAATTGCTGTCGATGTTTTGCTGGTTTTTCTGTGGAGATGGCAAACCCCCGCAGATTCAAGGTAACAGTATGCAGGTGGTATGCGTTATAAGCATATTCACTGTCTGTACAGATGTAAGTGCTGTAATCAAAGATGCAGGTTGTGGAATTTTTACACAATCAGGACCCCAGACAACATTGTTACAGCATAAGCAGTGGATGTTGGCCCAAAGTTTTTGTTGCACCAAAGTTGCAAAGCCTCATCGAATCGTTTCACACCAACATGCAGGGGATAGTGCAGCACGATGGCAACGTCTCAGAGCCATTCAACATACGCAGCGGAGTGAAACAGGGCTGTGTACTTGCACCAACCCTCTTTGGGATTTTCTTTGCTATGCTCCTGAGGCATGCCTTCAGCACAGCAACAGAGGGAATCTACCTGCACACAAGATCTGACGGCAGGCTTTTCAACCTCGCCCGCCTGAAAGCCAGAACCAAAGTACGCGAGGCTCTAATCAGAGACATGCTATTCACAGACGACGCTGCAGTTGCAACCCACACACAGCAGGAGCTTCAGACCCTGATGGACCGCTTCTCCCAGGCATGCAAGGACTTCGGGCTTACCATCAGCCTGAAGAAGACTAACGTCTTGGCGCAAGGCACGGAAGCACCACCAACCATCACCATTGACGACTACGAGCTGGAGGTCGTGAATCAGTTCACGTACCTGGGGTCCACGATCAGCAACAACCTCTCCCTTGTTACAGAGATCAACAAGAGGATTGGAAAATCAGCCTTCACACTCGCTCGCCTCACCACACGAGTGTGGGAGAATCCCAATTTCTCTGTCAAGACGAAGATGGCAGTGTACAACGCCTGCGTCATCAGCACACTGCTCTATGGGAGTGAGACGTGGACAACATACGCCCGGCAGGAAAAGAGACTGAACTCTTTCCACTTGCGCTGCATTCGCCACATCCTGGACATATCCTGGCAGGACAAAGTGCCCAACACAGAAGTTCTGTCCCGCGCTGGCCTTCCCTCCATGTTCACTCTACTCAGGCAGCGCAGGCTCCGCAGAATCCCCAAAGACGTCCTCTACGGAGAACTGGCAACTGGCAGGAGAGACATTGGCCGCCCACAGCTTCGCTTTAGAGACGTCTGCAAGAGAGACATGAAGGCACTGGAGATCAACACAGAGCGCTGGGAGGACCTTGCAACGGACCGCTCCAAATGGAGAGGCACCCTGACCAGACAGCTCAAGGCGGGTGAACAGAGACTGACTGCTGCAGCAGATGAAAAAAGGACCCGCAGGAAGAACCGCCACAGACCCAGCAGCACGGAGACCACCCACAAGTGCGACCTGTGTGACAGGGACTGCCATTCGCGCATCGGCCTGTTCAGCCACAGGCGGTGCTGTTCCAGCAGAGTAGACGTTTAGGATTCTCTTCCATGGTCATCATAGACCGATGGAGGCCGACGACGTGGAACGATCTTATTTTTACAGAAAGCCATGTATGAGCATGTGACATCCACCAAAGAGTCCAAATCATCCCCGCAGGCCAGTGTGAACATCTCCCAGTCTGTACATTTAAAGCATTCCTGGAGGCTGTGCACTGAATCTTCTGTCCACACATCAATGTCTCTCGTCTCCACCTTGCATCTTCTGAGAGCAGTTTTATATGTGGGCAGCAAATGTACACAGTTGTGATCTGAGGATCCTAAAGGAGGAAGGGGGAGTGATTTATAGGCCCTCTCTATGGATCCATAGCACAGGTCCGATGTCTTTTTTCGCCTGGTTGGGCAGGAGATATACTGATAAAAGTTTTTAAGTGTCTTCTTTAAAGAAACATGGTTAAAATCCCCAAGAATGAAGTTTGGTGCCTGTGCAGAAATTGATTGCAGCTGCTGGATCACATCAAAGATTGTGCTGCAGGCGGAGTCAGCGTCTGCCCTCAGATGAATGTACACAACTGTGATGAAAAGTTGGGGAACTCGCGAGGCAAATAAAAGGGGCGTAGTGACACAGACAGCAGCTCCACATCGGGTGTACAGATGTGCTCTCTGACCGTAACAGATGTGCAGTACTGCTTATTAATGTATAAACATACGCCGCCCCCCTGACGTTTCCCCGTTACCTCTTCCTGCCGATCCGAGCGCAGCGGGGCTCCAAAGCCATCAATCCATAGGTCTGCATCTCAGTCATGCGCAGTAAGCCAAGATTCGGTGAAGGCCATGACGCAGCAGTTCTTAAAGTCCTTCTGGTAGCGTACATTCCCTTGAATTTCATCCACCTTGTTTCTCAGAGACTGTACATTCCCAGAAATCATTGAAGGAAGAGGAATGTTACCAAACTGACGTCTTCTCAGGCGCAATTTCACTCCTCCATGTTTTCCGCGTTTTTTTCTTCCGTCTCTCTTTTCACCGTTGTGTCCATGAACGTCTCTCAAAATAAAGTCCGGCAGTTGCGGCTTAGGCTCAATCACAGCCGCTGCATCAACCGTGTTTAAATGCAGCAACATGTCCCTGGAATAATGTATCTTGCCTGCCATGGTGCCGAACGCGTTTACTTCAGAGACAAAGAGCCGGAGGAGAATTAGCAGCAGTGCAAAAAAGGGGAGGTAGTCCATGTTGATGGAACCAGGGAGCTCTTCATCATACAGTCCACAAACATTCCAGGACAGAAATGACACAGAGAATATCGTAAAAACACATTAAAGTGCATAAAATAAAACACACAGACGACGTACTTTTTCACCAGCTGCCGGTCGTTGTGTGCGCATGCGTCCAAAAACCATCACGTCACGCCACAAGAAACGATGGAATGGTTTGTCCTCTTCTAGCAGTCGAACCTAATGAAACATCCCTTTTACATCACTGCTGATGGCGACTGAATGTTTCCTGAAACGAAGGAGCACTCCAATCAGAATAGCCCCTAGTGTGGGTCCCGGTAGGAGATGGTCATTCAGGCTCTGGCCTTGGAAAGTGAAGGAGCAGTTGAAGACTATCCAAGCCTTTCTGTTGTGGTGCACCATGGGATGTGGGATGAACCATGAGTGGCTGCCTTTGGCTGCTTCTGTTGATAAGATAAGATAAGATAAGATAAGATAAGATAAGTCTTGATTAGTCCCACAATGGGGAAATTCCAGGATTACAGCGGCAAAGGGATAGCAGTACTCAGAGCAATAGTCAACAAGATTATAAGAACTGGTTAGCCAAAGCAGTAAATGAATATACACAAGTACACATATACAGTATATACACAGTGCAGGATTATTGCAGCTAGATGGAATAAATGGCATTATGGTTTGTTAAATTACCCTGCAGAATATGAATATGTACCCAGACAGTATATTTCGCATATGAATTAGTAGTGTTGTTGCCACCCTCAATAATAATTGTTATTGTCCAGGGGACGATCTCTATTGTGCAACGTTGTTTCGTTTAGTACATTTAATACGACCTCTATGAGCAGCCCTGGTTAAGTTATAAAGTCTGACAGCTGTAGGTAGGAAGGACCTGCGTATGTTGGTGACAAGGGTCTGATGTAGCCTGCTTCAAGAAGCTTGTGGATTTCCCTGTCATAGGTTACTGCTTTCTCTGGTTCTCTAGCTAGCCGCTTTTCTGTCCTACGTAGCTGGGCCACTACTGCCTCCTTTGGCGCATGGAGTGGGGGAAGATTTTGCTTCCGCAGTAAAGGGGTGGCGTACCGTTTCACACCATCCACTGAGACTTTAAGTGGTCTTGTCCTCAAGCAGTCTGACTGCCTCTGCATCTTGCTTTGACCTCGTAATAACACGTTTACTTCTGTATGGCAGAATGTCCAGCTGCCACAGTTTCTCAATGTGTCAGTAGAGCTCAGCTTCTGGAGGGATGCAAGAAGTGAAGAGCCACTGTTGTGGTGACAGCTGATGGTGCAGGAGGCTAGATGGGCTTTGCAGAGTCCAGCCTAGTCTGGTGTGTACAGCTGCCGGTCCACTGGGGAAACCTAGTCACGCAGGTCCCACTGGAGTAATGAGATGTGGGTAATCTACAGTATTTTTTTTTTAAATTTATTTGTTGGTTTATTTAGCAGGGACAGTGTGCATTAATGAACAGTTTTGTAAATGTGCCAAAATTAGCCGAAAGGCTATTTTTCATCTGTAGCCCCTGGACAGATGTTACAAGTCACCCTAAAAGTAAAAACAAATGAATATAAAATTACAAGAAAACTAATAACAAAATATTGGCATTAATATAAAAACTTATTAAAACATCCTTATGTTATAGACTATTGTCACAAAAACATGTGATTAAGACATTTAACATTAAAAACATGCGATAAACAGTACAAATCATGCAAAACAATAAGATGAGAAATGTTGGTATTAGTTAAAATATGATCCAAGTTAAAACTACATATAGTAAACATAATTATTAGACACAAAACAAACATGCAAAACAGAAGCAAACAATAATATGTACATAACATAAAACAAGGCACAATGAGCCATACATGCAGGCACACAAAACAAACTAAGACAGCAGCAGGTGGCACCAAGAGGAGTTCAGCACAGAAACACTAAGGCTGTTGAAAATGCAACTTAGTTTTAGTACTGACAGAGTTGATTGTCAGTTAGCCATTGCTTTGAACGAGCTTTAAATAATTTATATGAGTCCAATTCTCTGATAGACTTGAGGTTAGAATTCCATTCTAATGCAGTTTTAACAGAGAATGCAGACTGACTGAAAGTGCTTTTTCTGAGTCGAATCATGCAGTCCTCTCTTGTGACACGGTATTCAATTGTTCTTATGGTAACAAACTCTCTAAGTGGAGGAGAGGTCAACTGAAACATTGATCAGCGTGACCATACACTTCTGTCACGGCATTCCTGCAATGCCACAGCAGAGCTTGTGTATGTCCAAAAATATCCACACCGCATGCCCAGGCCTCACGTGTATGCCCAGGGAGAACGGCGGGCTAAAACAGATGACTTGTCACGTCCGTCTCCCAGGAAGTGCATCTTCATTAGTAACCAATCAAAATCCAATTGCAGCCAGTATCTTGGCATATTAGGTTATTACCTCCGCCAAGGAGGTAATGGTTTTGCCGGGGTTTGTCTGTCTGTCTGTCTGTCTGTTTGTCTGTCTGTCTGTCTGATGGTTAGCAAGATAACTCAAAAAGTTTTGGACGGATTTCGATGAAACTTTCAGGCGTTGTTGGAAATGGTACAAGGAAGAACTGAATAAATTTTGGTGGTGATCCGGATCATCGTCCAGAAGAAAACCGCCATTACGGAAAATTCCATTTTCGTGAATAACTACTGAAACACTAATCCTATCATTGTCAATCCAATTGCTAGTCATATGTTTTCATGGTCAAGGAATCTGAAAATGTACACACAAACACTGTATGGGGGGAACTGTGGCCACCATTACGGAAAATGCCATTTTCGTGAATAACTACTGAACCACTAATCCTGTGGTGGGTTGATTCAACCCCCCCACAACACACAGGACACTCAGCTCTCTTCTCTCGGTTTTTCCCACTGCACTACTGAGATGCAATGTGCCACGCATGTATAGTGTTCATGCGTCCTGTTTTTACTGTGACCTAGAGGCTGAGATCAATATGTAGATGTGCTTTGGTGTAAACCCCCACAAACAGACTGGTCAGACACAGCGCTCGGCTAGAGCAATTAACAGAACAGTGAAATGTGTATTAATGTCTACAGACAGACTCGTTTCTTCTGGCTCACTTCTGTGATGTTAATGTTGCCTTTCATGCATTGTGTTCATGCGTCCTGTCCTTACTGTGACCTAGGGACTGAGATCAATATGTCTCTCAAGTGCAAATGTCTCATGCCTGTTCTGTTATCTCTTTGATCATACCAACTGCTGGGGAATTCCCTTTGATGTATTGTTGTAGTTGGGTATATATGCTGCAACTCTGTAACGCAAACCCTCTCTCCATTCCACTTCTGCAACTGCTGCTGCTGGACACAGACATTGTGTCCTCCTTCTCTGAGAGCCGTGGGCTCGCTCCCGGCGCGCATGCACGGCGCCGGGAGCGGAGCTCGTACCGGCGGTATGATATAATAAACTCTCCTTAAAACCACACCATCGCTGCTTATATTATTTTATTATCCGCTGCACTGGTGACCCCGAAGACACACACGCTTTGTGCGACGCAGCCTTCTGGTCTTGACATCACCCACAACCGGGAAAACTGCAGAAAACATTATGGCGCGACCCTCGCCTGAGATCGGGACGTCCATGCTGGACCAGCCGAGGGACACAGAACGTCTTCTCCCTCTCACCGCTACTCCTCCCTCTCAGCGATCCTACTCATCTACCCGAGCCTGAGGAACAAAGATCGTCTATTCCCTCCCACCGCTCCAACGCATCTGCACGAGCCTGAGGGACAAAAGATCGTCTATTTCCTCTCACTGCTCCAACGCACCATGGCCAATCTGCAGCCACAGCTCAACCTGGATTTTATCGGCGCCATCTGTGCCGATCTCCGCCAAGATTCTACACCCTGACTCGCCACTCCAGCGGCCCACCCAAGCATGGAACCCCCGCGCGCACACCGGGGAGTTACGAGGACGGCGCACCACGCACGGGGCAATAAAGGCTACAGAGACCGCCATCGTCCTCCGCCGCTGCACATGCCCGAGAAAAACGGCCGATCGCCACCCTCGGAACCTTCAGGGCTGCTCGTTCACCTGAAGCAAGCACGCAGCTCGCCACTGGATTTTCTAATGGTCTCAGCCACGGCACAAAGGGATTTCAGCCGTCAGCTGTTCCCGGGGGGCTTTGGGGTTGCTCCTGCACCTAAAGCCAACACGCCAGTCCCTCTGCTTTTGTTTCTTTTTTTTTTTTCTTACAGCCGCTCCTGCTTTTCTTCATGGCCACGAGAGGAGTCAGAGACAAATTTTTCTTCTTGTGATCTCCGCACGCGCAACGGGACAGCCCCTCGACGTCGCGGAGCAGCAAGCAATTTTTGCGCGGCTCGGACGAATTCACCGCCCCTGCCGGCACTTACTACCCCTCCCCTCCCTCCCCCTCCGCCTGCAGCGAGCTTCTCCCACAGCTCGCTCCCATAGATGGATTATCAAGGTCTCGGCCCCCTGCCGTGCCCTCTGGGGGGGAGCATGTGGCGGGTTGATTCAACCCCCCCACAACACACAGGACACTCAGCTCTCTTCTCTTGGTTTTTCCCGCTGCACTACTGAGGTGCACACTGCTGAGAAGGTGATCGGCTGCAAGCTCCCATCTCTCCAGGATCTGTACATCTCCAGGACCCGGAGGCGTGCTGGCCGGATCATAGCCGATCCCTCACACCCTGGTCACGTACTGTTTGCCCCCCTCCCCTCTGGTAGAAGACTTCGGTCCATCCAGACTAAAACCTCCCGTCACATGAACAGCTTCTTCCCCTCTGCCATTAGACTGCTGAACACTAAGTGACTCTCGTGCACCATGTACAGCAGCTCAACCAGACTCATGTCAATCATCACTGTTTTCTTCCTGCATTACCGACTGCACTATATAGTTCTCCACAGTATCTGCTGCTGGCTAATATATATTTTAACTGTTGACCAGTATCACTTAATCTTATCCTACACTTTATTACATGTATAGTTTATTTCTCTTATCTTATCATGTTTAATGTTGCAGCATTGTACCGAGACAAATTCCTAGTTTGTGTACTACATGAACAATGGCAATAAACCTGATTCTGATTCTGATTCTGAGATGTAATGTGCCATTCATGTATTGTGATGCAATGTGCCACGCATGTATTGTGATGCAATGTGCCATGCATGTATTGTGATGTAATGTGCCATTCATGTATAGTGTTCATGCGTCCTGTCCTTACTGTGACCTAGAGGCTGAGATCAATATGTAGATGTGCTTTGGTGTAAACCCCCACAAACAGACTGGTCAAACACAGCGTTCGGCTAGAGCAATTAACAGAACAGTGAAATGTGTATTAATGTCTACAGACAGACTCGTTTCTTCTGGCTCACTTCTGTGATGTTAATGTTGCCTTTCATGCATTGTGTTCATGCGTCCTGTCCTTACTGTGACCTAGGGACTGAGATCAATATGTCTCTCAAGTGCAAATGTCTCATGCCTGTTCTGTTATCTCTTTGATCATACCAACTGCTGGGGAATGCCCTTTGATGTATTGTTGTAGTTGGGTATATATGCTGCAACTCTGTAACGCAAACCCTCTCTCCATTCCACTTCTGCAACTGCTGCTGCTGGACGCAGACATTGTGTCCTCCTTCTCTGAGAGCCGTGGGCTCGCTCCCGGCGCGCATGCATGGCGCCGGGAGCGGAGCTCGTGACGGCAGTATGATATAATAAACTCTCCTTAATATAAGCTTATATTATTTTATCATCCGCTGCAATCCTATCATTGTCAATCCAATTGCTAGTCATATGTTTTCATGGTCAAGGAATCTGAAAACGTACACACAAACACTGTATGGGGGGAACTGTGGCGCTTGGCGGAGGTCTGCGCTCTCCGAGTGCTTTTCTAGTTGCTAATGTTTTTGGACTTGGTGGAAAAATATGGACACTCTTTTAGAGACATTTATCTGCAGACAAGATTGATTTAACCATGTTGTTACTTGAGTCAAGGTGTTTGTAAGTTCATCAGCAACCTGCCTCATACTGCTACCATGTATGTAAATGACAATGTCATCTGCATATACGGTGGTGTGAAAAAGTGTTTGCTCCCTTCCCGATTTCTTGTTTTTTTGTATGTTTGTCACACTTAAATGTTTCAGATCATCAAACAAATTTAAATATTAGACAGAGATAACACAAGTAAATACAAAATGCAGTTTTTAAATGAAAGTGTTTATTATTAAGGGTAAAAAAAAAAAAAAAAATCCAAACCTTTGAGAGAGGGCACCCAGATGATAAAACATTGTACATGATATTTACCAATGACTAAATTATTTTATTCAATTTATTAAAAACTTTATCATTTGCAAATGTATTTACCACAGCAAACTCTTTAAAAAAAATCTTTGTCTTAAAAAAAAAATAAGGTGATGACTTTTACCTTCTTTTCTCAGTTTCTACATTTGCATTACTCGTGAGTGGGTAGAAAGCTAAAGTTTCCTTTAGGTATTATGGGTTTTTGATTTCTCTACCAAAAAATACTGCATAAGCAACCGGTATGTTATAAACAGCTGTTGATAAAATATTGTGCAATCGTTTACTTTCTAAATGTATTGTGCAAAATTACATTCGGCATTTTATGTTGATTGGCAATCAGCGTTTAGTCCCACCCTGCTTTGGTAGAAAACTAGCCATATCCTGTAGTTTGTGATACAGAGAGCCCATCCACCACCAAGAATATGCTGTGTGGTGTGTGTCTAGAGGCAGTCCTGCAAAAGAGGACTCCGAATGAACAGCGTTTTGGCATATTACCCAACTGTAACCACTGTTGATGGATGGATGGATGGATGGATGGATGGATGGATGGATGGACTTTATTTATCCCAAACTGGCAAATTGCAGTGTAACAGCAGCATGACAGTAGACAACCAAATGACAGCAAACGCATGCATGACAGACAAAGGGATTATCCATGGAAAGTAAAACTAACACGACTATAAAAATGCCTATAAACATCATAGCTGAATAAATGGTGACCCGTATTAACCACATGAATCATACTTGCTGCACAATGCAGGACTATTGGGAGCAGAGTGAAATGTGACGTACCAATTAGACTGTAAGGTGCAGTATGGCAGCATAGTTATGACCAGAATACATCATCATAGTATTATTCATTATTGTACAGTGAAATGACATGCGGCAGAAAAAATTTCCTGTACCTAACTGTTCGACAGTGAAGCTGTGGCAGTCTGCTGGAGAAAGTACTCCGCTGTCTGTCCAGTGTGTGGTGGAGGGGGTGATCAGGATTGTCCATGATGGATCGCAGTTTATTAGTGTCTTCTTCTCCACCGCTGTCTCAAAGGTCTACAGTCTGAGACCAATCACAGAGCCAGCCCTCTTGATAATCTTGTCAAGTCTGTTGGTGTCGCTGGCTCTGATACTGCTACCCCAACAGACAGCAGCAAAGAAGATGGCGCTGGCGACAATGATTTGGTAGAAAAGCTTCAGCATCCTGTTGCACACATTGAGGGATCTCAGCTTCTTCAGAAAGTAAAGTCTGCTCGTCCCTTTCTTGTGCGCATCATCAGTGTTGGATCTCCAGTCCATCCCATTGCTGATCCTGACACCCAGATATTTGTAGTTCTCAACCATCCCCACATCCTCCCCCCTAATCTGCAATGGCTGAGAAGGTGTCCTCTTCTTCCTGAAGTCAATCACCATCTCTCTGGTCTTGCTGACATTCAGCCTCAGGTGATTCTGCTCTGTCCACCCCACAAATCTGTCTACCAGTGCCCTGTACTCCCCCTCCTCTCCCCCTCTTATACACCCCACAACAGCTGAGTCATTAGAGAATATGGCTGCATTGTGGGGGTGACAGAAGGGTGGAGGGGAGGGGTGTGTGGGGGCCTGGCTGTGTTGTGGGGGTGATAGACGGTGAGTTGAACCTATTAAAAAAACAGATTCAGTTCAACAGCTCTCTCCTGGCTCCCAGATGTCTGTCTGACTCTCCCCTTGCACCCAGTTATTTGTTTCATTTCCAACCACACATCTTTAGCGTTGTTTTGCCTGAGTTTATCCTCCAGCTTCCTCCTGTAATTGTCCTTGCACCTCCTCAGCATCTCTCTCAGTTCATACTGCAGCCCCCTCAGCTTCTCCTTGTCTCCGGACCTAAAAGCTCACCTTCTTGTTCAGAAGTGCTTTCAGGTCACTGGTGACCCATGGTCTGTTGTTGGGGAAACAGTGTACAGTCTGAGCTGGCATGGTTTTGTCTTCATAGAATCTGATGTATCCTGTGATGCAGTCGGTCATATTGTCTATGTCCACCCCATGTAGTTCACAGAGTACGCCCCAGTCCGTCATCTAGAAGCAGTCCTGCAGTGCATCAGCAGCCTCCTGTGTCCACCTCCTCACAGTCCGTGTATAAGCAGGCTGCCTTTGCACAAGGGGAACGTACTTGGGTGATAACATGACCATGCAGTGATCTGATTTACCAATGGGGGGTAGAGCTGTGGCACTATATGCATCTCTGACATTGGCATATAGTAAATCCAGTGTTTTATTTTCTCTGGTGGGACAGTCAACAAACTGGTGAAAGTTTGGTAGTGTTTTTCCCAGTGAGACATGATTAAAATCACCCGTGATGGCCATAAATGTGTCCGGGTGCTTCTCCAATAGTGTGGCTGTAGTGGAGCTGATGACATCACAGGCCACCGCTGCATCAACTGACGGAGGGACGTAGACAATAATTACCAAGGCACACGTCATTTCTTGTGGCATATAATAGGGTCTCATATTCACAGCCAGCAGTTCAATGTCGGCGCTGCAGCACTTTTCCTTTACATAAATCACAAGAAGTGCCAGTCCTCCTCCCCTCTTTTTCCCGCTACTTATCACAACTGGAATGTTATGTTACTGTCTGGAATGTATTTGCAAATGGAGAAATACCACCCAGTTTGACAAGAAAATCATTCAGTGAGTATTTCTTCATGTTGGCTCGATGAATAAACCAAAAGTGATGAAAAATGTATGTAATAAAGATGATATTTGTACGTTCGACGCAGGAGTTGTCCAGAGTGTCGAACTAACGCCGATTTTTATATACTGAGCGGGTGTTGGGTACAAGACGAGGAGGAAAAACAAGCTGTCATTGAGAAATGCAAGATTGAGATGAGGTATGCATGCATATGCACACACACACACACACACACACACACACACACACACACACACACACACACACAAAACAGTCTTTGTCATGGTGTAGTCTGATGTTCCATTCTCTTTAAGGAGAAAACCGTGCCGATACTTTGATGAAGGCTGTGGGAGATGTCATTTTGGTGTAAACTGTTTTGATAAACATACTTTTCCTGGTGGAATGCTGAAACTGCAACAATGATAAAGCAGTATGAATCAGGTACACCTGCTAACAATACTGCTATGAAATACAGTATACAGTATGTGGTTCAGAGTTTTTATTAGTAATTTATTTATTTATTATTTATTTTGAGAAGAACAGATTTTGATCGTCCTTCCTTTTCCCCAGAACTCAAGGCAAATCTATGACGAGTGGGGGAGTACTGAGTCCTCTGATCCCGGGGAGATACTGCTCATGGTATTAGCTATGGACACAGATGATGATGTGACGGATTCAGAGAATGAAACGGATTTGTTTTCACATTGAAACAATTTTTTCTAGTACGTCTTCTCCCCCAAAGCTGTTTCTGTTTTTAAGTGAAGCATCTAACAATCTGGTAGAGCCGTACTAAACGTTTATAAAATACCTGATAAAATTAGGAAAGTGGTCAACATCGTCATGTGTTTTGTTTGAAGTTACTAAACAGTATTTGGTGTATTTGTGTCTCGAGCTGAGCTCTAGATGTTCTACCAGACTCAAGTCTCGTGGCTTTTTCTTTGGTATTTATATATTTGTAGTATTTTGTGTCCTTTGAGTTTTTGTACTGCTTTTTATTTTTCTGTTTTGGTTTCAGTTTTGTTACAGTCATGTTTCATTTCATTCATAATTATTTATTAGTCTACATTTGAATATGTTTATTTTCTATATTTGTTCTGTGATGTTCTTTCTCTGGGTTGACAGCTGTCAGGCAGTGTTTCCAGTTTTGTGCTCTGCTTGGGCGTCGCCCTGTCAGCTGTCAAGCTGCTCGTCCCTCCTCTTTTCCAGCTGATCCCAATCACATTCATTGTTATCCTTTTGCCCGCTCATGCTGCCCACACCTGTCACTCATTGTGCCATCTTATTCCCCAACTATTTAAAAACTGTCTGATTGTTTTTTCACTGCGGCAGTCTTGTTTAACTACCCTCTCTCCTAGCCACCAGAAGCCCTGTTCCTGCTCTGGTGAGTTTATTCTGGAATCTTTGTAGTTTGTAAGTTTTTGCATCAGTGTTTGTTCTTGGACTTAGTTTTTGTGCACTTCTTGGGACTTATGTTTTTGTGTGTGTAATAAATTCCGCTAAATGCAGTTCAGAATGTGGGTCTCATTTCTCTGCCCTAAGAGGCGATTCATGACAGAAGACTGCTGCCAGTTGAGACCCAGCTGCTGTAGTTAGTAGATTTTGCCTGTTTGCCTGTTTTGTGTGTGTGTGTGTGTGTGTGTGTGTGTGTGTGTGTGTGTGTGTGTGTGTTCACTCACCTAGAGTTCATTATGTCCCTGGCGCACCGGCTTCCGCCAACTAAAGGGAGATTGGCAGTGGGGTCCCCGAGCCTGGAGGAGGAGTGTACTGCCGACTTCATCCAAAGTTTTGTGGATGAAGCTCTCGCCGCCCGTGGACCCAGAAAGACCTGGGAGAGCGTGAACGGAGTGGTGGTGGTCCTGGAGGCACAACCCGACCTGTGGAAATATTCCCAATATGCATAACTGTTGTCCAAGGTTTTCATGCTTCAGCGGTCGTTTCCCGGGCTGATGATGGGGCCGTCTCCAGTGGAGCCAAAGCCGACGCGGAGGCGTTCTCCACGGCAGATGTCCTTCTCCCCTCCCTGTTTGCCAGCTTCGCCTCCAGCTCCCACGTCACCAGCTCTGAAATGCCATCATCCAGCTCTGGACCACCGGAAGAACACCTCCGCCTCCCTGTCAGCAGCCCCTCCTTCGCCAAGGGAAAAGACCTCAGCAGCAGTGCCCTCTGTGCCATTTTCCCCTCCAGCTGCCTCGCCAGCATTTACTTTTTCTGCAGCTGCTGCCTCCCCCTTCTCCTCAGTGTTCTGTCCTGCTGCTGAGGATTTGGCCATTTCTTCCCTGGCTCCGCCCGCCTCCGTGCCTGCAAGGGCAGCTCCTCCACGATCCTTTGAGGGGCCCACGTCCACCGTAGCCACAGAGATGGATGACTGCAAACCAGCTGCAGCAGAAAACATCACGCCCAGGGAAAACAGGCAAGTGTTTTTTCATTCTCTATCGTTAAACCATGAATTACCTTGTCTGATTCCCGGAAGTGAGGCTCAGGCTGTGCAGTCCCCTGAGTCCTCACTATCTGCTGCAGCTACATACCCCTTACCTGCTCTCTCTGTGTCTCCTCCTATCGCCCCTGAATGTCCACCGGCCCCAGAACTCAACCGCCAGATGATGGAGGAGCCTGCGGCTCTAGAGGACCTGGTTCCAGCCCCTCAGCCACACTATGGACGGAGGGAAAGCGCTGTACCCAAGCTGATGCCTGAGCTGATTAAGGAGAGTCCCCGGGCTTCAGCCAAACAGGAAGCAGCGCCAGCAGGGAGCTGACCTCCTGTCACCACGCAGGGTGAGCCACCTGTGTGGGCCACCTGAGTACAGCAACTCTAGCAGCACATACACTGAGTTTGACATTCACTGAACAACACCCTCAGAGCTCACAATACATTACTCTCCTCTTGTTTCAAAAAGAAGGAAACTAATGTGAGCAGTCAAACTAAACAAAGCTCACTCTCTAACAAATTAATTAAACTGCACATTAGCTTTATAACAAGTACTAACCTGGAGGGAGAGGTCACCAGTACAATCACCTCCACAGGTATCTTTACCACACCTATCCCTATGCTAGAACATGGGGTCATAGTCTATCTGGAGGTTTCACAACTCTACCTCACTTGGTTATGTACGGTGCAGCTTTGGTTGCTGGGGTAGCACTCAGGAGTTTCTTTGCTAAGGAACCTGAAGCTCCGTTAGGAACTGGAGTTGTTGACTCTTGCGCTGATGAACTGTTTGATATCTTAGTCCAGGGCTCATCACAAATGACATGCCTCGACTGGTTTGCAGTGGTGGTGCTCTTGCAAAAATGTTGACTGTTGCGATGGAACAATCTGCCACTGCTGTTTACAATGTAGGACCTGGGCATGCTGTGTGGCTTGGCAACGACTGCTGGGGACTACCTGCAGTTGCCGGGATACGGCTCCATCCTAACTTCATCTCCAGACATCAGTGGCGCACGATGGTTGCCTGCCCTCTTTTGGTCATAATAATCTTTCTGAGAAGCTTTGGACTTATCTAGTATCTGTTTTATCTTTAGAGGATCATAAACTCTTGGCTTGAGAACCTCAAGAGATGCTGGTAACTTATTGTGGGGCCTTCTTCCCATTAACAGTTCAGCAGGGAGCAGGAGCAGGATGCTGTGATCGCGAAACGTTGCAAGATGGTTGCGCAATAATCTAAAATGGCGACTCGCGTCGACTGAGCTTAAACAAGAATTTTCCACAGGTAGCATTTTTCTTTTCTTTTGAAATTAATCTACTAATTGATTATCTGTTCATGTGTATTTCATTTCGCCATCTTCTCAACGGAGCGGGAGGAACTTGAGAATTATATAGACGAGTTTTATTATCGCTGCTGTGTCATGGAGGAGAATATATCTCCTGGTCCTGCTTCCTCCAAATCCATGTCCAAGCACCCCAGACCAGCGGATTCTCCAACCGAGAAATCACAGGAGGGCACCGAGGTTAATGACATCCTTTTCTCTATTGAGAATAAACTTACCAGCATGGATGGTAGACTGGCGTTGGTCGAGCTGCTTCAAAAAGAATTCCAGAATGTGCGTGAGAGTCTGAAGTACAGTCAGGCGCAGCTCGTCTCTCTCGTAGAGGAAAATACGTAATAGCTTGAAAAAGTCAGTAAACACACTAACCATGCGGCTTGGCGTTGTTGAGAGAGAAAACCAAAAAATGAAGGAAACAGTCCTCAATTTGCAGTCACACAGCATGAGAGATAACCTTGTTTTTTCTGGAATCGTTGAAAAAAATAATGAAAATCCAGAACAGCTGGTCCGTGAATTTATGTCAACACAACTGAAACTATC
This sequence comes from Pholidichthys leucotaenia, assembly GCA_020510985.1. Lineage (NCBI taxonomy): Eukaryota > Metazoa > Chordata > Actinopteri > Cichliformes > Pholidichthyidae > Pholidichthys > Pholidichthys leucotaenia. The sequence continues at coordinate 448,090,135 of CM035840.1, read as the reverse complement.
CCCCGAAGTCACAAAATCAATTACCTTTAGACTCAAATATAAGTAATTTTTTATGGAAGGATAAATCATCACGGATTAGTTTAAAAACTCTTCAGAAAGCAAAAGAGTGCAGAGGCTTAGCTCTACCAAATTTTTTTAATTACTTTTTAGCCAATAGACTGCAGTTTGTTTCTAAATGGACAAAATCAACCCCACTAGGAAACCCATGGTTAGATGCTGAACAGGCTCTCTGTGGGTCGCTAAATATCTCTGACTTACCTTTTATGACTCCCTGTATTAAACGCCATGACTGTTTTAAAAGCATTACTATCAGCTCCTCTCTGACGGCTTGGTGGAAATTTTTAAAAGTAACAGGGTCTTCACTTGTCCCCTGTAAACTCATGCCCATTTGGAATAATCCTGATATCTTGCAACAAAAGAGGACGTTGAATTTTCCACTATGGCAAGAGAAGGGAATAAAAAACTTAAGAGCATCTTATTCAAGGTGGAAATTTTATCCAATTTCAGGAACTAGTGTCACAGTACGACATCAGTGATAAAAAGTATCTTGAATACCAACAGCTTAAATCCATAATAAAAGCAAGATTCAATCTTAATCAGACAGATTTAGAGGTAACAGTTAAGGTGGCAGAGTTTCTAAATCTTCGTTCCCCTAAATTGATATTGAAAATACATGGACTATTATCAAAACTGGAGGAGTCAGTATCTCTTCCAATATCAAAATGGGAGACAGATCTATCGATCAATAAGGAGTAAAGTTTCTGGACACAAATATGTTTAAACACTTTTAAGATGACTGAAAACTCTAATTTACAACTTATACAGTATAAAGTTCTACATAGAATTCATTACACAGGACAAAGGATGTTCAAAATGGGCCTGAGACACTCAAATATCTGCTCTTACTGCACTAGCAATGTCCCAGATAGCTATATGCATGCTATGTGGTCCTGTACCCCAGTTCAAAAGTTCTGGCGGAAGACATATGAGAACTTGTCGGTATGGCTTGGGTATAGTGTCCCACCCTCACCCACACTTTGCATATTAACTAATAGTTTCTTTTTTTTTTTTTTTTGAATGCAAAAGATGCAATAGACTTACACAATGGTCCTCTCCGGCATACAACTAGGAACATACCGGTCGCTATGGAGGGTGAGAATATGTATGGGCACATAATCATACCATGTAGGATAACTAAGTAGACGGTTATGCTGTTTCATCCCACCTAGCAACAATGCTCTGCACTGTGTGTGTTTATATATTTACATATTTATTCCATCTAGCAACAATGCTCTGCACTGTGTGTGTTTATATATTTACATATTTATTCCATCTAGCTACAATGCTCTGCACTGGGTGTGTTTATATTTATATGTCTATATATTTATTCCATCTAGCTACAATGCTCCGCACTGTGTTTTATATATCTACATATTATTCCATCTAGCTACATTGCTCCGCACTGTGTGTGTTTATATACTTGCATATTTATTCCACCTAGCTGCAATGCTCCATACTGTGGGTGTTTATATATTTACATATTTATTCCATCTAGCTACAATGCTCTGCACTGTGTGTTCATATATTTATTCCATCCAGCTACAATGCTCTGCACTGTGTGTCTGTGTGTGTGTGTGTGTGTGTATATATATATATTTTATAGTAATATGTACATATGTATATTAGCTGCTCTTGCTTGCTTGTTTTTTCTTGCCTTCTGATTGTTGCTCTGAGTGTTGCTATCCCTGTGCTGTTGCAATCCTGGAATTTCCCCGTTGTGGGACTAATAAAGGCTTATCTTATCTTATCTTATCTTATCTTATTAGGTGATCTAAGTGAAATAAATATAGATGCAAGGATGTCACACATGGTTCTCACTGCCTTATGCATCGCAAAGAAAACTATCTTCATGAATTGGAAATCAAGAAATAATTTATGCATGACTCATTATAATAACTTACTATTAGATTATATTAGCCTGGTGAGAATGTCAGCCTCCTCAAATAATCAATTGGCAGAATTCAATTGTCTCTGGTCCCTGCTTATTAATTCTATAACCTGAGGGGTGGCAGGCAGTGGCTCGCTCTCCTTGGTGCCTCTGGCGACTGGCTGTGTCCCGACCGTGGGGGGCTGGTGTCCGGGGGGCCTGTTCCGGGGTGGCCATGTGTCTGGCCCAGGAAGGGGGGCTGTAGGGTGGGCCGGGGGGTGGCTGTGGCCCCCGGCCGGCTGGCTTTGCCTCCGGGGTGGGGGTGGGGTGCTGGGCCGGGGTTGGGTGTGCGCTGGTGGTGCGGGCTGGCCCTAGTGTATCCTTGCGCAGCGGGCTTGTGTCCTCCCTGGGGCCCTGGCGGTGCCCTGGGGCAGGTGCCTGTGTCTTGGGTTGCCCTCCCCATCCACTGGGGCCTACGGGTGTGCATGTGTGTGTGTGTGTGTGTGTGTGTGTGTGTGTGTGTGTGTGTGTGTACGTGTGTGAGAGTGGGTGTGGGTGGGGGCGTATGTGTGAGCGGGTGCGGAAGTCGGTGTGTGTGTTGTATGTGGGCATGTGGGGCTGTGTGTGGGTGTAGGTGGGCATGTGTGATGGTGAGTGTGCGTGTATGTGTGCACATGAGGGTGGGCAGGGGTGTGTGTGTGTATGGGTGCGGTTACCTGTTGGTGGATGTCTGGGGGTGGAGAATGTGTGTATGGGTAGGAGAACTTCGTTGGGTGGTGGAGGTGGGGCAGTCCATCTAGTGGCATGGGGGTTGGTGATTCAGGGCCTGTTTGTCCTGGCTGCCCTGCAGTTGTGTCACAGGGCAGAGCGCTTTGTCGCATTGCCCCTGGTGTCATTGGCTGTGGGTGTGTGTTGGTGTTCGGGGGTGGTTGGGGGCTGTTGGCGCAGGTTGGTGGGCGTGTTTTCGTCGGGCTGCTCCAGGGTGGCTGTGGCTGTGGGGCAGCCTGCCACTGTCAGTGTGCATCTGGGGTGGGTAGACAGTGGGCTTGCATGGGTGCTCGGGGGTGTCGTTTGGCATGTGGGGTGCCGTCTGGGTCCGGCCCATTGTTCACTATTGTGACTATTGTTGTTGTGCATGTTTGTGTATGCAAGTTGAGTGGGAATGGGTATGGCTGCCCCATCATGTTTGTGGCACCGGGAGCACCGGGGCGTAATGCTGGTGGGTCCTGGGCTGCTCGCAATGGCGGCCCTCGCCCTGAGTTGGGATTTGGGGGCAGTGGGTGGCCTCATGAACCATTTTGCGAGCTGGCTTCTGGGAGGGGATGGCCTCACTTTTAGATCACCTCCCTCCCAGTCTTATTTCCCACCCTCCCCCTGCCCCTGACTTTGGGTGGATATACATCTTCTTGGATACATTTAGGGCTTTGGGGTGGGGGTGTGCCGCACTGTGTCGGTGAAGGGGATGCATTTGCTGTGTGGTGGGGCTGCCCTCACCTCAATTTTAATTGCATTTTAGACACTGAGGGCTTGGGGGAATGGGGGCCCCGCTGCCTATCGCAGTGGCTAGTGTGCCCCAACCACCATCCCCCCAATTTTAACTGCACTATGGTAGTCCACACATTTACACACAATCACATCATATAACCGACATACTGTACACCTACCATGTTTTGTGCAAGGAGGGATGGGGTGAGGGTCTTCCCCCACCCCTGTCATCCTCCTCCTGCTGGGGGTGTGGGGGCCCGGTGGGTAGCCTGGGACCCGTCATGTTGTCAATCCCTGGGTACTGCTGAATGTATGGATACAACCAAGGGAGTGAGAGCGGGACTGAATATGAGAGTAATTGAGACTGAGGGGGTGATGACTGGAGGTGGTGATGGTGGGTCGGTTTTGTGCGGCACTTTGCGTGTCAGGTGACTGCCTGCAGTGATCTGCTGAACAGTTGCTTGGGTGGGCGCTGGGGGTGGGGGTCTGCTTCTGTGGCTGCGGCCGCCCTGGGGTGGGTTGACGAGGGGGTGACCGCTGGCCTGCGCTGGCAGTGTCCCTGGCCACTGCCGAGTGCTGGTGCACATTCAGGCTCGCTGCATCTGCTTCGCAGCCACCTTAAGAAATAAGGGTGAATAAGGGGTGAGATTGAATGGGCACAGGAGTGAGAGAGAATGGGTGGGTCCGGGTGAGTGAGAGTGAGGGAGTGCATGTGGGTGCGTATGGGAGCATGTGGGTGTGAAGGTGTAGGGATGGGTGTGTCTGAGTCGGGAGGTGCTGGATTGAGGGGGGTAGTGCCTCTCGGCTATGTGGGCTCCCCTGGGCAGTGGGGGGGATTCTTTGGGCATGAATCACACACTTATTTTGCGCGCGCTCTCATATATATGCACACAGACGCACACGCACAAGTGTCTCTCCTTTAACAGGTGTGGAAATCAGACTTGTGTTGAGACATCTTCGGTGGAAGAAGCAGTCTGTCTTCTGTTTTAGTTGTTGGTTTGTCTTTTTGTCTGTTCCCCTCCCTTTTCTTTCCCCCTCCACACATTTCCTTTCCCTATTCTCCATTCTGTCTGAAAATAAAGTATTAAAAGTTATCTCAGGAGGAGTTTACAACAATACACACTACATAGGTACTGTATAAGCTCCTCTTGGCCAAGTAAATCTGTTTTGGCACAATAAGGGTGACAGATCTCTGTTCTGCTTACCTAGCTGCCTAACAGGACAAGGAAAAATAAAAACAGTTCAGCAGGGGACAAATCGACTGACTCAAGTGGAATAGTTCTATATTTGAGTAGTGCAAGGTGTTTGTCTGGTGCTTTGTTCCAGTCTTTTGACTGTTTGAACTGCTCGCTCTGCTTCTCCATTGGAGTGAGGTGTGTATGGTGATGACGTGTGATGTGTGATACCATAGTTCTTGCAGAATTCTTTGAATTCTTCTGCGGCATACTGTGGGCCATTGTCTGACCTCAGGACAGTGGGGATTCCATGTCTGCTGAATTGGACCTTCAATAGTTCAGTGACAGTGCGACTATGTTGGTCTTTGAGTTTGTCTACTTCAATGAACTTGGAGTAGTAGTCCACTATCAGGATGTAACATTTCCCTTCAAACTCAAATATGTCTGAAACAGTTTCTTCAAAGGCAATCTCTGGAGTTTCTGTTGGTATCAGAGGTTGTCTTGGTAGTTTATTTTGAAACTCGGCACACTTGCTACAGTTTCTGACCATGTCTTCTATGCTGGCGTTCACACTTAGCCAGTCGAACACCTCTCGAGTTCGCATTTGCTCTTCACAATTCCCAAGTGTGACTGATGTATAAGCTCTAACGTGTTTTCTCAAAGTGGGTGGCACCACAATGCATAGTCTTTTGTATAGTATACTGTCATGCATTGTTAACTGGCTTCTCGAGTCCCAGTGTAGCTGAACAACAATTCAATTCAATTCAATTCAATTCAACTTTATTTATATAGCGCCATTTCACAACATCTCATAGCACTATCAACTGTAGGGGGGAACTCCCACAGTTGCAGAAAGACCCCAGCAATCAGGCGATCCCCTGTGAGCAAGCACTTGGCGACGGTGGAGAGGAAAAACTCCCTTTTAACAGGAAGAAACCTCCAGCAGAACCAGGCTCAGGGAGGGGCAGTCATCTGCTGCGACTGGCTGGGGGGTGAGGGGATAGAGAAAAAGAAAAGAACAGACATGTAGAGAGCAAACAGCACGATGGGGACTCAATCTATGGGAGAGAACAAACAAATGTTAACGACCAGCAAAAAAAAAATATTTCATAGAGAGTGAGGAAAGGAGTGAGGCCCAGTGCATTACTGGAGGTCCCCCGGCTGACTAAACCTATTAGCAGCATAACTAAGGGAGGGTTCAGAAACACATGATCCCTCCCTAATTGTAGGCTATATCAAAAAGGTAGGTTTTAGCCCTATTCTTAAAAACAGAGATCGAGTCTGACTCCCGAATCCAGATTGGCAGCTGATTCCACAGGAGAGGAGCTTGATAACTGAAGGCTCTGCCTCCCATTGTACTTTTGGAGATTCTAGGTATTACAAGTAATCCTGCATTTTGGGAGCGTAGTGCTCTGTTAGGATAATACGGTAGTATCAGATCTTTTAAATAAAAAGGAGCCTGATTGTTTAGAGCTTTGTAAGTAAGAAGAAGGATTTTAAATTTAATTCTAAACTCTATGGGAAGCCAATGAAGGGAGGCCAGAACTGGAGAGATATGATCTCTCTTTCTAGTACCTGTTAAAACTCTTGCTGCAGCATTTTGGATCAGCTGAAGACTTTTTAAAGATGTTTTAGGACAGCCTGATAATAAAGAATTACAATAATCTAGTCTCGAGCTAACAAACAGCAAACACAACAGTAAATACATCTCGTTTGTGCTCTGGCCATCCTTTCTGAATTGTGTGTTGAAGCATTCTTAGCTGTTGGTTGGTGCATTCTTGCGGTTTATTGCACATCTCATCACTGACTGCAATATAGTTAAGCATAGATACACAGATCATCCAGCTCTGGAGTGTTATCTGCTAGTTGGGCTCTGGACAGCGTGTCTGGCAGTTCCATATCCTTTCCTATACTTAACAGTTAAATCATACCACTGCATGCACATTTTTTTGTAAGAAGCAGCCATCCCTATTGTCATTCAGTCCATACAGCCAATCATGTGCAGTAGAATGAAATTACGTTTCTCCTATCTGGAATTCCCCAATTGTGGGACTAATAAAGGCTTATCTTATCTTACAATGTTAATCACATGTAGAATCAGAGGGGTCACTGCCATACAAGGCACCACCACAAACAACTTCTCCTTCCCCCGTTCTATTATGCTGAGCACCAAGCTAGAAGGCAGCAAGTACCGTTTTTATATGGTCTTTGGTATGACCCAGCTGGGACTTGAACCCCACATCCTCCCAGTTGTGGGGTGGTTGCTCTATCAACTAAACCACCACTCCGGTAAGCCCATAGGAGATGAGAGCATCGATTTCTTGAAGATGTCCTTAAGTGGCTTATGGTCATTGTAGACCATGACATGTCTTCCAAATATGTAGCTGTGAAACTTTGTGCATGCATGAGCATTTCCTTCTCAACCTGAGCATAGCGAGACTCGGCATCTGTAAGGGATCTGGAGGAGAAAGCGACAGGGTGGTTTTGAAGGAGAACAGCATTGAATCTGCTGCTGCTAGCATCACAAAAGATTTCAACAGGCTGAGCTGGATCAGAGCACTTTAGTACAGGTGGATGAGTATGCAAGTCTTTTAGCAGTTCAAAGACTTTCTGCTGTGCTGGTTGCCAAGTATACTCTACACTGCTCTTAAGCAAGTGATGTAACGGAGCATCTTCTTCGCTGAGGTTAGGAATGAACTTAAAACAGATATGTAACGAAACCCAGAAAACGTCTGACACTCCTGTCTGTGGGTGGTGCCATGCATTTAACAGCTTCGACCTTCGCCAGGTCAGGTTTCAGCCCCTCTGCAGTGAGGTGGTGTCCAAAATATGGCACCTGGGCCTGACAGCTTTGCATAAAATCTCATGTTTTCAGTGCTGCAGGGGTTACTGTCTGTGTTAGGCTTATGTGTTTAGAACTTCCTCTTCTGAGTCGTTTTCCTTGTGCTTTTCCATTAGACAGTGTGTGCACAGTTCTTTTGCGACACACCGCCATTCAGTGGTTTTGTTGCAAAATAAGCAAACTGAACCCTTAGCTTGACATTTCCCTTTGTTCCACATATGCTGGAGATCTTTTCCACAGCTTGAGCACATTTTAGGTTGTTTAGCTGTTTTGTGCTGCATGAGCTTTGGTCTTTCCACATATTGTGGCTTTCTGTTTATAACAGAGTGTTTGGACTTAACTGTAACTGATGGCAGTTGAGAATAAGAGGCAGTCTCTAACAATTTGTATTTGCTTTTGAGACATTTCATATTGTTGGGAAATTTCAATAGCTTTAGCTAGTGTTAGATCTTCACCTTTATCAAGCAGGCTCTCTAAGACTTGTTTTTCATGAACTCCAGCTATTATTGCATCTATTAACATGTCATCTGGATCGGCATACTCACAGTCCATTAAAAGCAGCTTTAAGTCTTTCATAAAATGGTCAAAACTTTCACTCGTGCCTTGCTTCCTTTGAAACGATGGTGGGCAATTCTCTTATTTTTCCTCATTCTTATGTAGTTTGCAAACTTGTCTAGCACTTTAACTGGGTCTTCTTTCTCACCTTCAACCCATGAAAGTGTCTTTTAAATCCCTCTGCTCTGCTCACCGATCCATGTTCCGAGCTAGCCAGCTTTGTTTTGCTGAAAGCGCCGACAATGAGCCATCAAAAACAAAACGTGGCATGATAGCGGAATCTCAAATTCCTTATACAAGTCGGCAGCATCCCAGTCTATCTTTGGGTGTTCAAACTGTGGAGCAGCCATAGCTGCACTTCTGACACCATGTAATATACTGCGAGTATGCAAAGACAGAAAGACGACAGTGCTGCTGCTTCTTTCTGCTTTATTACATGGCACTGACTTTTTACAGAGAACTGGTGCATACAGCATAGTGACTTCCTGAGTACGGCAACTCTTAGCAGGACACACATTGAGACTGACATTTACTGAACAGTGCCGTCAGTGCTCACAACACATTACAGTAGTGACGCACGGCGACATTATTCTGGGGTGCGACCTTTTCACGAATTGGGTTTCACCATACACAACCACAAAGGACTTTGATCACTGATGACTGGAGTACATGTCACGTAGACATGGGTACAGCCGCTCCAAGCTTGACACCGCACGAAAAGCAGAAGAGAGGGCGTAATCCAGACTCGTCTTCAATCCTCGCCTGGCATAGGCCTCAGGGAGCCGCCGTACAGCTGCAGGAGATAAGAGTCCGTGGCCAAGCAGGACCCCAGTGAACGACGACAACCTGGAGCGTGTCCTGCCACTGGCGAGAATGTCATGTCACCACAACAGCAACCAGCATCAGGGATGAGAGAGAAGCAGCAGTGTCGCATGAAGCCGACTACGTCTGGACTCACGGTGCTCGATTGGGTTTGGGTCCGCTGATCCGAATGCCTAAACCACCTGCAGATGTTCCTGTCACCACCAATGCAGATCACCTCACAGTTGGGGCCATCCACCTTCCAGATGGCCGATGGTTCGAGATGGCATGCCAGCCGTCTGCGGGAGGTAAAAGTAGCAGCTTCCCCGGACCAAGACGCAATGCTGGAACCAACTCAGCCAGCGTGGGACCTGCACTGGGACTTTGCTGACGAGAGAGCAATTCCTGCAAGGTGGCACCCAGGTCTGCCGCAACCAGCGCCTCCAGGGCCGCACCCACCGCGGGGTCGTCAGAGGCCCCCTGAAGTTGAACTTTAAAGTGACTGTTTTGAGGGTGTTTTGAGTACAGCATGGCTAACAGTAGTGGCAGAATAACCCAACCATGCAGGGTTTTACCGGAACTCTACCCGGTTGCCCAGGTTCAGATAATGGTTCAAAAAGGTAATGGTTATGGTGTATGGAATCTGAAGTGATCTATGGTCTGGTTTTAAAGTTAATCCTACCATATTATGCTATCAACATCAAACAAATGTGTACTGTATTATTGGCAATTTGTGTTAGCAATCCTGTAATATGCCACAACCACGGTTAACCATCACCAGCAAGTTCTTGCTTTTCCCAGGGAGGGGGGTGAATGTGGCGTATTGATGCACCACCATGCACATCACGGACAAGGTGATGCAGGCACGGATGACGTCATCACGCCATGACTATACTAAGGGACTAACAGCGGGAGTCCTGGTCTTTTAGCGCTCCACCTCTAGGCTGCTATTCTTGCCTGCTTGCCTGCACTATTAGCTTGTACATGTTCCACGTGTTGCTAGCTTGTGTTCATTAAAGCTAACCTTCAACACACAAGACGTGTCCGCTGGTCCCTGCTTCCAGACATAACATTGAGGGCGAAGCAGATGCTCAGAGGCGACACAGCCTTTTCAATCACAGCACTCAGGTTATGGAACGATTTACCTCTGCACATTAGACAAGCACCTTCACTGTCCATTTTTAAAACCTGGCTTAAAACGCACTTTTACTCCCTGGCCTTTGACCCAGTGTGAGACATTGATTTTACTGAATGAAATGGATTTTATTAGCACAGCAACTCACCCTTGCCCGGGGGATCCTGGGTTCGATCCCAGCCCCCGACCAACAGTGATCTGTGTGGAGTTTCCATGTTCTCCCCGTGTCTGCGTGGGTTTACTCCAGGATTTCTCCGGTTTCCTCCCACATGCCAAAAAACATGCAAGTTAGGTTAACTGGCATCAAACTGGGGATTCTAAATTGTCCTTAGGCATGACTGTGAGAGTGAATGGTTGTCTGTCTCTCTGTGTTGGCCCTGCGATAGACTGGCGATCTGTCCAGGGTGTACCCTGCCTCTCGCCCAAAGATGCTGGGATAGGCTCCATCCTCCCCAGGACCCAAAAAGGATTAAGCGGATACTATTTCTTTTATCTATTGTTTTTATTGAATGTGGTTTCTGTTCGTGCAGTTTTATATTTTTTTTGTTGGTTTTATATTGTTGTGTTAGTGTCCTGTTCCTTCTATTTGCTTTCCTGCTGTACAGCACTTTGTGTAGCAAGTGTTGCTTTTTAAATTATGTTAATTGTTTGATTATAACATTAATCAGATGGATACTCTTGGCTACCTCAGAGGAAGAGGGAGGAGCCGAGGAGCAGCAGGATTGTGGGGGCTGAAAGCGTCCGTTTTGCATAGGTAGCGAAGCAGTAGAGGAGGGAGGAGAGGAGGGGGGACCCAGCTTGGATGTGGCTCGGTGAGACCGCTGCTCTCAGCTCACTTTGCCAGTGGATGGGGTGCCGAGCTGCGGAATGTGAGCTGCCCAGTGGGCCACTTTTGATAAGCAGAACTGACACCGGATCGCCGCGCTCAGCGAGACCGCTTTCAGAAAAATGTTTCACTTTTTATTTTTTAAGATATAGGCAAAACTTTTAACGTCCGGAAGCGTCGTGAACAGACTAGCAACCCCGATTATATCAGAAATCACACAGCAAAGAGAGCTTCTTGAGGAACATACAACTGAACTTTATTAGGCAGAACGCTCAACTATATACTGAGTGGGCCGTGCCCGCCTGACGTCACCCTGTGGGTGGGCACGGTATCCCAGACACCCATATTCTCATGCATAACACCCCCCCTTTAGAAAATGTGAAACCACACACACACTTGAACCACCCAAATTTAGAAACCCGAATCACACACTAAGAACAGGGAGAATATTATACTGTAATAAAACAACCTATCACATTCACACCAAAATAACCAAAATGGACCACGTCTCTAGAATACATAAAATAATCCCATATTACACACATTCTCACTCACATGCACACCGCCATCAAAAATATACAAACAACACATCATCTAGATTACGTCTGTCCTTACTATATTTACCATTTGATCGTGGAGGTCTGAAATGTCCAAACTTTATGTTGTATTACTGGTCAGCACAACTGAGGTCTATGACATATTATTTTTCATCAAATGATCTCCCTCACTGGACTGAAATGGAATCATACAATTTACCTTTACCTCTTCCCATATTCATATACTCAGATTCGGCAAAAAAATTACAAAAACAAGTTAAAAATCCATTTGTAAAGCATATGATCAAATATGGTGTGAAACTAAAAACTATTTAAAAGAACCACACTTATTGCCACAATATATTGGGCTAATCAATATTTTAAACCAGGGAGAGCGGATGCTGTATTTAAAGTATGGAATTTAAAAGGGATTCAAAAGATTCAAGATTTATATCTGTCAGGTTCAGATAACATAATGTCTTTTGAAGAGCTGAGGATCAAATTTAATCTTAATAGAACACATTTTTTTTAAATATCTTCAGCTTAGGAACTTTATTCGATCAAATCAAAATAATGCTCTCACTCGACCTATTTATTCATCCTTGGAAAAAATTTTGATGAAAGATAGTAAGAGAAAGGGTATTATTTCAGAGTTTTATAACTCATTGACACTATCCTCAAGTGAAAACTCACAGAAAAGATTGAACTACTGGAAAGAAGACCTGCAAACTGAAATTTCAGAGGAACAATGGGAATTGGCTTGTACAGAAGCTCAAACCAAATCAATAAATGTACGTCTTAAATTGATACATTTTAAATGGTTAATGCGGATGTATGTTACACCGGTGGAGTTAAATAGATATAACAAAAACATACCAGATACGTGCACAAAATGCATGGAAAGTAAAGGAACCCTATTTCACTGTTTATGGGAATGTAGAAAAATCAGAATGTTTTGGGAAGAGGTGAGGGTAACAATTGAAAAAATAATTTCAAAACAAATCATATTGAATCCTAAATTGTTTTTGTTGGGTCTGTACCCAGAAAAGCATAACTTTAATAAAAGTGAAAGAGCATTCATAGACCTCAGTTTGCTTAACACCAAAAAATGTATTGCACTACTGTGGAAAAAGACTCATAGACCAGATGTGACTCAGTGGTTAAGACAGATGTTAACAAACCTTCCATTAGAAAGAATAACATACATACTGAAATCAAAGGAAATTGTGTTTGAGAATATATGGAGACCTTTCATTGATTATGTAAAGAATTTAAACATAACTTTTGAAGAAGAAGGTGAATGATGTGTGTGGACCTTGCAAATTCCAAACTGGTGAATGTATAATATGTATACTTATGTAATGGATTGCCTAGACTAAACAGAGGAGCACTGTTGATGACTTGCTTTTGTTGGTGGTTGTTGGTGTTTTTAGTGCATTTTTTTTGCAGTACTTTAGTGTTAGTGTTTGATTGTTTTTGTCATGTTTTGTTAAAAAAAAAGGTTCAATAAAGATATTGTGGAAAAAAAACAGCACATCATCTCACATACTGTATATATACATAGGTATTTACACAAGGAAGAAAAGTTTGTTTTTTCAGGTAACCCCAACGTCTCTGGGCAGCCACCATCCACAAACCTGCCTCAAGAGGCCCCGGGCACCCCCACAGCATATGCGCCCCTGGCCTCTGTCCACCTCCAGGGTTGAAGCCCCCCTTCCTGGCGAATATGTCCCTCTGCCGCCACCATCTTCTATACACCCACGGAGGGCCTGGGCATCCTCACGGCATCAGTTAAGTCCGGCCGCTGCCTTCCCCCAGGGTCGAAACACTCCTTCTTGGCCAAAATGTCTCCAACCACCAAAACCTGTTTTTCTTCTCTGGGCCGGATCCCGCCGCCGACCCGCAGGGGAACCCGACTCGGTCTCCCGTGCCCACCATGTCGTCTCTGGACCTCCTTCCTGTGTCATGCTGTCCCGCCAACCCAGTCCGAACTCCTATCACGACGATGGCGTTTGGCGCAGTTCATTTGTTCTGCTCCACTCTCTTCTCTCTTGGGCCCGAACACTTCGGGTCCCTGTGGTCATGCTCCGGGGACTGCTGAAACCCGCTTGTCAGCGTTGTTTGCTGCCTTGGGCGTTTCATCGCAGCACCCAGTATCCTCATCCAGGGCGCTCCACCGCACTGCCACCGTGTCTGGCTCTTGTCGTTCACCTTCGGGGATCATAGCATCATCCTCACCGGCATCGTTCCCCGGCCCAGGCACCTCGACGCAGTTCTCCACTCCCTCGTTCCACATGCCTTGTCATGTAGTCTCCGTATTCTGCTGCTGCTCACCTCCGGGACATGCACCATCACCCTTGCCGGGCCCGCTCACCGACCGGGGTGCCTCACTGCTGCATTCAGTTCTCTCGGTGTTCTGCTGCGCTGTCACTGTGTCCTGCGGCTGCTGCTCCTCCCCAGGGCCGTCAGACTGCCTGGCCTCGCTTGCTTGCTGCATAGCTTCCACAAGCGGTTGTTGCTGCTCACCTCTGGGGCTCACGTCGTCACCCTCACCGGTCTCGTCCTCTGACCCCGGCTACCGGCCGCTGTCCCCAGCACTCACGGTCTCGGTGCTCCACTGTGCCGTTACCGCGTCTTGCTGCCCAGTTAGTTAGCATGCGAAGCGCCGCTCTCGGCGGGAAATTACACGCGGTTGGCCCCACACTAGCTTTATCCACTAGCTCGCGCTGGATCATGGACTCCCTCTGCTCCACCAAGGCCAGAACTTCCAACGATGGCGACACCTTAGCTGTCCTCAGCGTGTACATCAGCCGAACGTCACTGGTGCCATGGGCCAATTTGTCCCTCACCATGTCGTCCTCCAAAGCCCCAAACCTGCACTTCTTAGCTAGGCTATGAAGCCTTGCCAGAAACGACGTAACGGACTCGCCCGTCCGCTGGCTAAGGCACATGAGGCTCTTCTCCTGGAGAGTGTGAAAGAGTCCTCGCATGTGTAATCCATTATTCAAAATAACACCGACTTACCTCATCGCCAAATATTATATCATAAAAGATAGATTAGTTTATTTGACAGGGACAGTGCAATAAACACAGACAATTAATCAATGACAATCAATCTGATGTGTTGCACATAGAGTGTATAGCTATTAGCTAATTTGCAACTCTTGTCCCAAAGACAACAGGACGGAGAGCTTCTTGAGGAACATACAACTGAACTTCCAGGCAGAACACTCAACTATATACAGAGTGGACTGTGTCCGCCTGACGTCAACCCTGTGGGTGGGCATGGCATCCCAGACACCTATATTCTCATACATAATAGCCCTCCCAGCAGGAGTCGCTGCAACCTATCACGTGTAAGCCCTGCAAGTTGCTAATTAGAATATTCATATATTGTGCATACTTAAGGAGGTGCAAGATTTAAACGCTCTTTCCAAGCAATTCTAAGGCGAAAGTTTTTTGTCGGTAAAAAGCCACAATATACTATTTTAGGCAATACATATTTGTTTTTGAGGTAGTTTTAGAGCTGCCGGAGCGCGTCTTTTAACAAATTCCTTTGGCACATTCATGCTGCTGCTGCTGCCATTTGTATAGTTTGCATTCTGCAGGGAAACTATTCTGGCTTGCCAGCTAACTTTTAAAATAAGAGCTTCAGTCTGGTCTTATAAACCTTCAAAATAAGAGCAAGTGGATAAATGAAGAACTAACTGAACTTAGAAGCCATCTCTATTCAGTCCATACAGCCAATCATGTACAGTAGAACGAAATTACATTTCTCCTGTCTACAGTGTTAATCACATGGGTCGCTGTCATGCAAGGTGCTGCCACAATTTCTTCTTCCCCCATTCTATTATGCTAAGCACCAAGCTAGAAGGCAGGAAGTCTTTTTTTTTATATGGTCTTTAGAATGACCTGGCTGGGACTTGAATCCCCAACCTCCCGGTTGTGGGGCAGATGTGCTATCAACTAGGTCACCACTCCAGTGTAGACTAAAAAAAGAAAAAGTGCCAAATTACTGTATATTTCTGTCACTTATGTTATTGTTCCTGTTATGTGTATTGCATTCACTTGAAAAAAAATCTGTTCTTCAGAATAAGAAAAAATTGATCATTAATTCAGAAAAACAATTTTTTTAGTAGCTAAGAGGCTAACATTAACATCAACCATAGAACCAGGGATGAGAATGGGGTTTGGGAAAAAAAGAGGAAACTAAGCCGGGGGTCTTGGGGGACGCAGGCCCCCAAGCCGGATCCAAGGTGGAGCCTTGGTGGAGGGTCTGGGAGGCATTGCCCCCCAGAAGCTAACGAAATCTGGTGTTTTAGAATGCTCAAATGTGGTGTTATATTTAAAGTTAGAAGTACAAATGCATTTATAGTTTACCTTTTTAATCTGCTGCTGCATCACATGTGTAAATTTATGATATCTGAATGGAATGTTGATGTAATAATACTAAATTATATTTTACTATTTAATATGTTTAGAACTGACACAGAATTACATTTACATAGTTCTAAGACAAAATAATTTAACCAAGTAAAATAAATTATAAATATTAACAAAATTCCATCACCAAGTCTATCACCCATTTATTAAAATATACTGACATTCTGCAAACATTTTGATTTATTAATGTGTGCATTTGTTAGTGTTACTAGGAATATAAAAAGTTGCATATTAGTATATTTTAATATTTGAAAGATAATCTAAGAAAGTAAAACCTAAAAGATGTTTAATATTTTTATGCAATGACCATAAAGAAATTATGTTTACTAATAAAAGCAAAGATATCTTAGGAAAGGCAACCCATCACCACCCATGACAAAAAAACTTACACATGCATTATGTAACTCCTCCTAGTGAAACAAAAAATGATAAATTATATTCAAAATTCTTAGATTGCATTTCAAATTGTGAGAAAATATGTAATAACATTTATCTATTAACAATCGATAATCAGCATTCAAATGCAATTAGTGTTTCAAAACAGGCATGATGTCACAACTTACACATGCTATTTCGTAACAAATTCATTACGCGAAAATTCTCAAGTACATTACTTATAACGAGAAAAAAATCTTACCTCGGAATGTATCTTCCGATCACTAATTGCTGTAATCGGGGCCGACTGTGATGAACTTTGATTGACTGGCATCTGAATTTGACTGTGTCCATCGATCGTTTTGAATGCAGCACGAGCGAGTAGTTCAATCTCCTTGTTGCCACAATTTTGAGACGTTTCTGTTTTGAACAGTGTTCAACTAAGGCAACACAACCACGAGATCCATAACTCAAGAAATCGTTACAATAAACACACTGGGCTTTCCCTGGTACTTCGCATTTCGCTATGAAGTCGGCCATTTTTTTCAACCTCAACTTCGGTATTTTTACCGATCTTTACAGTCATTGACACAGTTTTTTCGAGCCATTCCCAACGAAACTTGTTCCTTATCCCTTGTCGATTTCTAAAATTCCTGCTTTGTTGTCTTTCGTGAGTTTTAGGTTCACCATTTTCACGAAAAGAACTGTCCGCCATTTGCATTTCGCTCCGCGTGTTGGATATGACAAAGGAATAACAAAATCGTCGATTGGTTGCTTCAATAAGTATCAGCCAATCAGTGGCCTTGTTAAATTACATTACTGATCTCGCTGGGTAGCGTGTTCTGCATGGTGGATTTTAGCAGCCGATCGAAAATACGACTCGCCGCTCTTAACATACACCCCCCCTAAAATTTTCTCCTCAAATTTAGACGATTCACGAGAATGACCCTAGACATGATCAAATCCGAGGAATTCCGCAGAGGATTCTCATCCCTGTAGATCTCAGAAATGTTGAAATCCACAGCCCAATTCCCGCCCCTGATAACTTCTGCATCATGGGACCAAACTTTGGGAAAAAATATGGAGTGCAGAGGCAATTCTAGAGCCTCTTGAGGCCCTATGCAAAAATTCACAGGGGGCCCCTCCAACCAGCGTTCCGTCTTTTGCCACCGCTAGACTGATAACTTCACTCCATTTTGATCCAGCCGCTCTCACTCATTTGTTTACATAGGACATGCTCTGGTACTTGCAAAGGTACGTGTCCACCTGCACACCCCGTAGCACACCCCGCATGCACTTTGGTAGTGTGGCATCAAGAATCTCGAGGTGTCACCCCCTCCTCCTCCTCCTGAATCCCCACTCAGATCCATAATATGCAAATGAGGATCAGGCATGTGGAGCAGATCACTTCCCAGAGCGCGTGCTGAACTTTTAAAATAGTGGTTGTTAGTAAAAAGTAAACTACACATTTATTTCTCTCGACGGTTTTCTGAAAAATGTTTTGCTTGTAATTTTTGAAGATATAGGAAAAAGTTTTTAACGTCCAGATGCGTTGTGAACAGCCCACCCACCAGGTCTCGCGGCGACCAATGTGCAGGCTGTGAAGGTCAGGGAGAGTAGAGAGGGTTGGGGTAGACAGAAAAAGCTTATCAAACTGCACTTTTGTAGCCAAAAATACTGTGTGAAAACCTGCAGAAGTTCTCTGACCAGACGGTGATACTCTCCGTGCACTTCGGGGCAACGGAGTATTGGACTCTCGCCTGGTTACACCCCTTTCACGCTCCTGATGGATCCCAATGCAGAGGAGATGAGGGGAGCTTCCGTCAATAGACGCCTAGATGGACATGTACCTCAAGAGTGAGGTGGGGCAAACATTTGCCTGCCAGCATGCAGCACCTCTGGCTATATTATAAGTATGAACTTGCTAAATCTTTTTTGAGAGAATAAGTCAAAATAAAAATTATCACAACAGGCAAACACCTACTTTTTCTGGTTTGAGATAATGGTCTTGTGTTTTTCGTTTTGCTGTTGTAATTTTGCCCTTTGGGGCCACCGTAGTACATCTGCCCATCAGTCCTCCAAAGAAATTAACCAGTTCACTTACCGACCACATGGGAGTCAATAAACCCAGTTTCTAAAAGTTCCATACAGTAGTTTCAATTTAATCTTACAATATCTGGTGGAAAAAAAGTCCCATTTCCAGTGTGTCAAACCCTTAATTTATATTAAGAAACAGAAGTCAGCCCACATTTTCACCATCCCACATTTATTTCTCCATTAAATGTTGCAAACATCTGAATTATATAAAAGCAGCAGTGGATCATGCAGAATTTAAAACTTATAGAATACTTTGGCCAAGACTGAATATATCGTACTAAACTTCCAAACATAAAATATCGTAACTATATATACAGTAGTGTGAAAAAGTGTTTGCCCCCTTCCTGTTTTCTCTTTTTTTGTGTTTGTCACACTTAAATGTTTCAGATCATCAAACAAATTTAAATATTAGACAAAGATAACACAAGTAAACACAAAATGCAGTTTTAAATGAAGGTGTTTATTATTAAGGGTAAAAAAAAATCCAAACCTACATGGTCCTGTGTGAAACAGTGATTGCCCCCTGTTAAAACAAATTAACTGTGGTTTATCACATCTTTGGAAAGCTGAGTTCAATTTCTCTAGCCACACACAGACTTGAAACAGGACCTGCCTGACAAAGTGAAGTAAACCAAAAGATTCTCAAAAGCTAGACATCGTGCTGCGATCCAAAGAAATTCAGGAACAAATGAGAAAGTAATTGAGATCTATCAGTCTGGAAAAGGTTATAAAGCCATTTCGAAAGCTTTTGGACTCCAGTGAACCATGGTGAGAGCCATTATCCACAAATGGCAAAAACACAGAACAGTGGTAAACCTTCTCAGGAGTGGCCAGCTGACCAAAATTACCAAGAGCACAGCGATGACTCATCCAAGAGGTCATAAAAGACCCCACAACAACATCCAAAGAACTGCAGGCCTCACTTGCCTCAGTTAAGGTCAGTGTTCATGACTCCACCATAAGAAAGAGACTGGGCAAAAATGGCGTGCATGGCAGAGTTCCAAGACGAAAACCACTGCTGAGAAAAAAGAATATAAAGGCTCAACTCAGTTTTGCCAGAAAACCTCTTGATGATCCCCAAGACTTTTGGGAAAATACTCTGTGGACTGACGAGACAAAAGTTGAACTTTTTGGAAGGTGTGTCCCATTACATCTAGCGTAAAAGTAACAGCATTTCAGAAAAGGAAGATCATACCAACAGTAAAATATGGTGGTGGTAGTGTGATGGTCTGGGGCTGTTTTGCTGCTTCAGGACCTGGAAGACTTGCTGTGGTAAATAGAACCATGAATTCTGCTGTCTACCAAAAAATCCTAAGGACAATGTCTGGCCATCTGTTTGTGACCTCAAGCTGAAGCGCACTTGGGTTCTGCAGCAGGACAATGATCCAAAACACACCAGCAAGTCCACCTCTTAATGACTTAAGAAAAATAAAATGAAGACTTTGGAGTGGCCTAGTCAAAGTCCTGACCTGAATCCAATTTAAGATGCTGTGGCATGACCTTAAAAAGGCGGTTCATGCTCGAAAACCCTCCAATGTGGCTGAATTGTAACAATTCTGCAAAGATGAGTCGGCCAAAATTCCTCTACAGCGTTGTAAAAGACTCACTGCCAGCTATCACAAATGTGACCCCTGCTGGCAAAATGACTCACAATGAGGAAATTTTCAAAACTGAGGTAACATTATTTTCATATTCTGTATTGGAAGACCTTCAAAATGGTATTTAATTTGTAGGGATTGGGCAAAAACTGAGCAGCAACAAGATGATTTTGTTTATGTTTTGGCTGGTTTGAAAACTCGTGTTCGATCGGTCCTGAGTTACGTCTTCCACAAAAACGTGCATTTTTAGAAAGTAGGAGTTCCATGCTTTACAATGACACCAGGCACTGACGGAGGTTTTCCCAGGACTTGCCGCCAGCAAACAAAGAATCATGATCTATGACTTCACGTGCCTGTAGCTCACAATTACCCGGTGCGCATTCCAACTCATTTTGCCAGCACGGGTCACAAATGCATGATTGCAGTTGTTGCTGCTAAGGGTGGCCAAACCAGTTATTAAGTTTAGGGGGTAATCACTTTTTCCACACAGGGCCATGTAGGTTTGGATTTTTGTTTCCCTTAATAATAAACACCTTCATTTAAAAACTGCATTTTGTGTTTACTTATGTTAGCCCTTTGTCTAATATTTAAATTTGTTTGATGATCTGAAACATTTAAATTGTGACATACAAAAAAATGAGATCAGGAAGGGGGCAAACATTTTTTCACACCACTATATATAACTGGCTGCAAATATGGCAAAAGAAACCCTCAACATGGTATGTTGGCATAGCACCTTTTATCTTTAGTTTGTTGCTTTCAGTCCTTTGGCACAATCATCAAATTCAAGGGAAGAAAAAAAATAGTCTGCTCAAAAGCATTTACAGAATGTACATTATATACAGGCTGGATCATTGCTGTATGCGTTTCTAATAGAAATATAAAGCCTTTACACACTGTCAGACTGAATAAAAGGAGCTGAAGCAGAAGAGCGGCTCAATGGCTGGTTGTTCCTGATGTGGAGTCGTCTGTTCATCTGGCAACAACCGTTTTATTATCACCATATCGACAACTGCTTTATTATGGCTATCGTATAGAAAATGAGTGCAGCTGGTGGTAGGAGGACTGGTGGGGTTCAGGGGAAACATTCAGAGACACTGTACCCCTGAGCAGCCACAAGAAAAAAAAAACAAAACAAAAAAACAGGTCCACCATGATGACACAAAGTCATTTAGTTGTGTCTCATTTTTTTGCATTTTGAAGCTGTTCTGAAAAAAATTAAATATAACTTTAATTGTGAACTTGTATATTGGCTGCCCTCTAGTGGCTAAGGGGGCTCATAGCATTTGACTATTCAGCCAGAAATGGGTCTGGAGTAGTTGTCACAGTCTTCCCTCTTTGTTGACTGCACTAGGGTTCTGCTGCTTAGATGTCCGGGTAGAACTCTGCATTGATGTCGGCGGTTTGCAGGATGGACTTCTGATCACCCGCCGACATCCTGTTCAGCATTTCGGCAGAGAGCGAGTAGCTGCTGCCGGACTTCTCCTCAAACCAGCTGTCCAACGCCCGTTTCCCGTCAAAGTTGGCGATGGGTGGCCCATTCACTGCCACGGTGAGCAGGTCATTCATCTGCTCCAGGGTCAGCCGAGAACGGCTGCTCTGACACATCTTCTGCAGGGACCCACGGCCTTTGTCGCAGCAGGCCGTGGAGCTTGGCAGGACCCGGACCACATGCACTATCTGGTTGAGCAGAGGAAACCGCTGTTTGTACCTGCAGATGTGCCCGATGACCTCTTTGAAACCATTCATGCTGTAGTAGTCTGCCTTCAGATCCTTCCACTCCACCTCCAGGCTGCCCCAGCCCTGGGTGCCTTCCTGACCCACGGAGGGAATTGACTCCAAGTGGTTATAGATGACCTGGATTTCCTCCTCTCCATAGGCTTGTAGGTCCTCGTGGTTCTGAGGCCAGGTGGACGGGTCCAGGACCTTGCAAGCTTTGGCAAAGGAACGACTCTGCAGGTCCAGCCTCTGGGAGAGGATGCCCTGGCTCCGGTTGCAGATCTTTTCCCTGATGGACTGGAACTTGGACTCAGCGACTCGCAGGTTCTTCAAAGCAACACCGTTGAAGCTGTCTCTGAAATTCTCTTCGAATTCCTGCAGATATTCTCCAGGGCAGTCCGCCAACTGACCGATCTCCTGGATGGCATCCTCGATTTTGGCTTCCACCTGTGACACCAGCAGATACTCCCCCTGAAAAGTGAAGGCCAACCGTGAGAGGACTGCAATGATGTCCAGAAGGAAGTAGATGAGTTTCACAGACTGGTAGTCCATGAGGAACTGGAGGAGGGTCAGAGCGATAGCAGCGGAATCGGCCCTCTGAGTCTGGCTGCTGATCTCCTTCAGGTGAGCAACCACCTCCAGGTAATCTTTGATGAGGGCATTGAGGACATTTGGCTCTCCAATGATCCAGCGCACGGCTCTGATGTCTCCCAGGAACTCTGTCTCCTCGGACAGTGTTGGAGCGGTGGACCGCAGCTCGCCCATCATGCGAGGGGAGTAGCGGTAGAAGCTGAGCAGCTGTTTGAGGTTGCTCTCCAGCTCCTCCAGGCAGGACAGCTCCTTCCCACTGATGGCATCCAGCACTTCCAGGTGTGGCCGGTGTATCATGATGGGAAAGCAGAGGATCCAGGGAAAAGTATTCTGGACGGCTAGGTAAAGGTTTGCTCTCGTTAACGAAGAGATGTTGGTGCCGTCTACGCCTAGACCCACTACCAGCAAGTCCTGAAAACTAAGCCCCAGGACATCGAAGGCACGATCCATGACCTGGAGGTATCCGTCCACATTGGCCATGCTCAGTCTCTGCAGGGTCAGGAACTCTGTATTGGGAGAACCCTCACTGGTCAAGAACTGGACATAGACGGCCACCATGTCGGAGAAAAGGTCATCATTTTGGGCATCCATTATGACGCTAAGGAAGGGCGACAGACGCATCTTCTCGGCTAGATCTTCCTTCAGAGTCCGAGCGATGTGATGGACCAGGATCTGACAGTCGCCTTCGTTCATGTACTGGTCAACCACCTTAAGCTCACACTTCTTCAGTAGCTCCGCCAGCGGACGGAGGTCGGAGAAAGGCCGCCCCTCCATGGCCAGATGATAGGCGGCATTGAAGAGCAGCATCATGTTCTTGCACATCTCCTCGGTCTTCTCTGGGTGCATTCGCAGCTTGTACAGCTGCAGACACTTCTTGTGGAGGTTGCTCTGGCTGTGGAGCTTGATGGTGTGGATCTTGAACTGCTTGGAGCCCACAATGAAGGCCGAGGTGCGTGATGACTGGACGGTGTACTGGCGGCAGACGTGACACCACATCTCGTTCAGCGTTGGCGAGTAACGCAGGAACCAGAACTTCTTCAGCCACTCCTGCTTGAAGCGCCGGATCCGTCTGTTTCCCCCAGAGGAAAGCTTTGATGAATCTTCAGGAGAGATGACCAGCTCTGCTGACATTGACTCATCGGCCGAGTCCATGTCCTGGTCCTCCTCATCCAAGACCACCTGAGACGGAGTCAGGGGCTCCATCCCTGCAAGCACAAACTCGTTAAAACCTCCCTGATAACAAAGTTTTCCTGAACTTCCTAAGAGAGTTTTAGCCGAAACTGCAGCCGGATTTGAAGGATGGAAACAAACCAAAATTATTTTAATACTAATTATAGACGATTCATAATACAAATGTGGTTTCTATGTGGATTTTCTAGAATTTTTCATATAGATTTTTAGCTTTTTGGGTAAATTTGCCAACTTTCTACCTCTTGATTTTTTTGTATTTTATTTTCATAAAAAAACTAACTTCTTATGAATTTACAATTTTCTTGTACATTAGTTAAGGTTTTCTTATAAATTTTGTAACTTTATTCTTGACATTTTTTGCATTTTTTTTTCTAATACCTTTGCCATTTTCTAATCAGTTTTGCTGCTTTTTACTCCTAAATTTTATCCTCATAAATGTGCATATTTTGGTGACCCATTTTTTTGTTTTAAATTTTTGTTGTGGCTTTCTGTTAAACTTTGTGATTTTATATTCTGTATTTTTGCTAATTTTTACAAGTAAACTTGCAAGGGTTTTCTCTTCAATTTTGTGACTTTTATTCTTGAAATTTTTTGCCAATTTTTTTTCTCATAACTTTCCATTTCCTTGCCATTTTCTCATAATTTTTTCTGCTTTTTATCCCTATTTTTTCCAGGTTTATTCTCATAAATATGCATATTTTGATAAGTATTTTTTTTATTTTGTTTTACTTTTTTATTTTTGTTTTTTGTTGAGGCTTTCTATTAAACTTTATGATTTTATATTTGGAATTTTTGCTAATTTTTACAACTGCCGAGGTTTTCTCTTAAATTTCTAGTTTTTCTTGTAGATTAAAAGAAAAAATTCTAAATTTTGCTCATTTATTCTTTTAAATTTGTGAAATTTTACCAATAAATTTACTCATAATACATTTTTTTAAAATTTTTTTGTGTTTTAAATTTGTAGCCTTTGTCCTAAAATTTGCATTTTTTTGCACAACTTTCTGACTTCCTTACAATTAAATTTGTAAATATTTTTCACACATTAATAACATAAAACTCCAAACGGACCATGAAAGTCCTGAATCAGCCCTTGTTCTGGGTGCAACGGGTCCTGGTCCTGCTGGGTCTGCGCCGGTGGACCGACCCCGTCCTCCTGCTCCCCTCTTAGACGGGACAGCTCCTCCTCCAGCTCCAGGATTCTCCTCTTGAGTTTGACACAGTTGGGGCAGAAGGAGGTGGAGGGCTCCTCGCTGCTCCTCTCCTCCTCCTCCTCCTCCTCCTCCTCCTTCTCCTTCTTCAGGACTGGAACGTGGACTACCCCCGCTGTCCTATGAGATGTGGACGTGTCCTCCAGAGAGGCCTGGAGGACGTCCCTGAAGATGAGTTCAATCCTCTTCTTCTTGGCCAAAGGCTGCCAGTCAGACTCTTCTTCTTCTCTGCAGCAGATTTTACCCTGAGCAGTCGACTTCAAGCAGTGAGACTTGATGTCCATCTGAGGAGCTGAATACAGAAACGGAAACTGTTTTAACACCGGACCAAAGCGGAAATTCAAATTAGATAAAACTAAAAACTGATTTAAATATATACAGTCTGGGAAAAGAAATTATTTTCATAAAATCACATAAGTGCCAAGATCTCCTGGCCTTTGACCACAACTTGGATGCAGACCCACCTGAGGATCGCTGTGTGTGAATTTGGTGAGCATTTGGGCAATTGCCCCAGAGGAGAAGAAATTCCTGTTAGTAGAGTCATTTTTGGGGGTTTCGTGACCAACCTCCCAGGACCTTTTTTTCTCACTGGATTTAGCATTCTAGACCCATTTTAATGAAAATAAGCTCCCATGTACCTCCCAAAAATTACGGGAAACCTTTTTTTTGCCCAAAATTCAAAATGGCCACCAAAATGCATACCACCACCTATATCTCAGTAACTAATTCAGCTAGGAGGTTGATTTTGGTGTCTAGACATAGGTTTTTGGGGTCAAGCATTCCATTAATGCTATTAGTTTACTTGTGAAACAAACCCATCACGATGAAATCCAATATGGCCGCCAATATGGCCACCGATTAACATTTTTTTTGTTTCTTGACTACTAAGGCACCTAGAAAGCTGATGTTGGTGTCAAAACAGAGGTTTAAGGGGTCATACTATCTGTTTATTCCAATAAAAGTGTGTTTAAATGATTACATAATCGAGAAATCCAAGATGGCGGCCGGCTGTCATTTTCACATGCAATGGACTTTTTCATATCCGTCACCAAATGAGCTAAAAATGTCAAATGAGGTATCCTTACATTCATTTTTAATAATTATTAGAAAGCTCCTGCATTGATTCAGTGATTTCACTGAGGAACACTTGGGTAATCCCCTTAGGATTCCCGGAATCCTATGCTTGATTCATTGATTCGTTTTTGCATAGCAAGAGAGAGGATGCAGTGATTTTGTAACGTCTGTGCTGCCATAATATGTAGTCCTAATCTTTCCAATTTAACCAAGGTTGCTAGGTATGTATAAATTTAGCTTTAAACTTATCTGGAGAGGTTAGAATTCTGAATCTTGTTCCATACTGTATAGTCAGGTAATGTTAGCATATTGACCATGCTGCTTGCTTAATGCTACCGTAATGACAGTATACAGTACAAGGGCCTTTGACTCTAGGTCTTGTCATCCCTCCTTTTTCTCTCCTCTGTTCTGATAATGACAAATTTGTTTTTGTTTTCAGACACTTATTCATATAAAGTGAGGGATAAAATGGATACTGCAAGTGACAACGATGAATTACCATCAACGTCTTCCGGTGAATACGAATGCATTCTACGTTGTGGTCAACCATGTACCAAAAGTGACTCTTTGGATAATACCAAGGACCAAAAATGGAATTCAATTCGTGAAAAAACTCTACGATGGAAAGGACTTGATCGGTTTCAATGTGGGAATATTGATTGGGCCAAAGGGCCAAAAGGGCATTATATGCACCAGACATGTTACACCACGTTATCTAACAAGCGTTGTCTATCTCAAGCCGAGAAACGTAAGCATAAATTAGAGGTAGATCTTGAAAGAGACAATCAATCAGTTCAGGGGGATCCATCTCCATCTGCTTCTCTCTTTTCACCGAAGAGGCTCCGGTCCAGCATTGGTATTGTGGTATATACCGGACGCAGACAGTCTGCATCATCACCTCCTCAGGACAAACTACCTTGCGTACTTGCTGACGAACTTCCACCTTCAAAGTCACCCATCACCAATCGGTCATGGGTGGCATTTGGTGAATAGTCTATGTCTACCTGTACGATCGACTCAACCGCCACTTCCCCTGTCAATGCCGAAACCAAACACAGAAGTCAACAGTGAGGAGAGCAGCAGTGGTGAAGACAGTGCTTCAGATAGCGCAAGTTCATACAGTGACTCATTCATTGATAGTGAATCAAGTAGTGATAGTGATGTGTAGTTGGACATCTTAGTATGATGTGATGTGGTGATTGATAGTGGACTACATGTAATTGAGTTGGACGTTTGCGTGGCATTAACATAAGGTCTAGAGAAAATGTGCCTGCGTAAAGTGTATTCCAAGATGGCGGCTGGGGGCCATTTTGAGCTTGATAGACAATGAGGGCACTAATGAACACAATGGATGGTTCACAGGAGCCTCACTTGACTTTTTTTAGCTCATTTGGTGACGGATATGAAAAAGTCCATTGCATGTGAAAATGACAGCCGGCCGCCATCTTGGATTTCTCGATTATGTAATCATTTAAACACACTTTTATTGGAATAAACAGATAGTATGACCCCTTAAACCTCTGTTTTGACACCAACATCAGCTTTCTAGGTGCCTTAGTAGTCAAGAAACAAAAAAAAATGTTAATCGGTGGCCATATTGGTGGCCATATTGGATTTCATCGTGATGGGTTTGTTTCACAAGTAAACTAATAGCATTAATGGAATGCTTGACCCCAAAAACCTATGTCTAGACACCAAAATCAACCTCCTAGCTGAATTAGTTACTGAGATATAGGTGGTGGTATGCATTTTGGTGGCCATTTTGAATTTTGGGCAAAAAAAAGGTTTCCCGTAATTTTTGGGAGGTACATGGGAGCTTATTTTCATTAAAATGGGTCTAGAATGCTAAATCCAGTGAGAAAAAAAGGTCCTGGGAGGTTGGTCACGAAACCCCCCAAAATGACTCTACTATGTGAAATGTTTTTTTTCCCCTTGTCCTGTCAGGCAGCTAGGTAAGCAGAACAGAAGTCTGCTACCCTAACTGTGCCAAACAATTTACTTTGCCAAAAGGAGCTTTATACAGTACCTATCTATGTACTGTATATTGTTGCAAACTCCTCTTATAATAACTTTTAATACTTTATTTAAATTATTTTACCCATGAAGGACCTGACAAGATGGGGAATGGGGAAAGGAGGTGTGGGGAGGGGGAAAGAAAAGAAGGGGAACAGACAAAAAAGACAAACCAACAACTAAAACAAACAAAAGACAGACTACTACTTCCGCCGAAGAGGTCTCAACACGAGCCTGGTATCTGCATCTGTTAAAAAAAGAGACATTTGTGTGTGTGCATCCGTGTGCATGTGTATGAGAGTGTGCACAAAATAAGTATGTGCATGTGAGTGGTTTGTCAGGGAACATACGAAGAGGGTGGCCGGTCACAGCAACTTCCCCCCCCCCAGAGTAAGCAGGACAATGCCACCAACCCCCACAGAGAGCAAACGTCCGAGGCCAACAAGCCCCAGGAGAGCCTGGCATCTGCCCCAGGAGGGACAGCTGAGGGAGACTGGGCTGCCAGGCGGCTGGCACAGCCGGCCCACGCCCCCAGACTGGCCTTCCTCTTTCCCGGCTGATGTTGGGCCCCCAGGTGCGAGGAGGCCAGCGCCCCCCCCCCCCCCGGCCCGCACCCCCGGCGTGTGCCCCCCAGGGACCCCCCACAGTGAGCCCGCCCCCACCCAACGCCACCGTCACATACCCCAGGGACCCCCACGCCCAAAGAAAGTGCCCCCTCTGACCAGGGGAGCCCACGCAGCCAAGAGACACTACCCCCTCAATCCAGCACCTCCCAACCTGCATACACACCCATTCCCACGCATTCACATGCTCATGTTCTCATACGCACCCACATGCACTCACTCACTCTCACTCTCCCCTAGACAATCCCACACTCGCACTCCCAGACCCACCCACTCTCTCTTGTGCCTGTACCCGCTCAATTTCGCCCCCACTCCCACTTTCCCTCAAAGTCACCCGCACACAGTCATGTTCACCCATACACACACTCACTCACGCTCTGAGCTACTCACATCCATTCGTGCGGCCACAATGCAGATGCGAGCATGAACGCGCACCAGCACCCGGCAGGAGCCGGGGAGACCGCCAACGCAGGCCAGCAGCCACACCCCCGCTGACCCACCCCAGGCCAGTCGCGACCACAGAAGCAGACCACCACCCCCAACGCCCACCCGACGACTGATCAGTGGACCACTGCAGGCGCTCCAAGATCCCACCCGACATGCAAAGCGCCACACAAAACCGCTCCACCATCACCATATCTCCACTCATCACTCCCTCACTCTCGCTTACTCTTACTCAATCACTTTGTCACTCCCTTGCTTGCATCTATTCATTGGGCAGCACCCAGGGATTTTGACAACATGACGGGCCCCAGGCCCTCGGCAGAAAGAAGGCAACAGGGGTGGGGGTCTTCCCCCACCCCCTCCTCCCCCTTGCACAAATCATGATGGATGTGTGTCAGTTGTGTAATGTGATCGTGTGCAGGCGTATGAACTACCAGAGTGCAGTTAAAATTGGGGGGATGGTGGTTGAAGCACCACTAGCCACTGTGATAGGCAGCAGGGCTCCCATCCCCCCAAGCCCTCAGTGTCTAAAATTGAGGTGAGGGCAGCGCCACTGTGCAGAGAGAAGTATCCCCTTCACCGACACAGAGTGGCACACCCCCACCCCAAGACCCTAAATGTATCCAAGAAGGATGTATGTTCCACCCAGAATCAGGGTGTGGGGATGGGGGAAGAAGTAAGACTGGGAGGGAAGCGGTCCAAAAGGGAGCCCGTCCCCCCCCAGAAGCCAGCTCGCAAACTTGTTCAGGAGTCCACCCACTGCCCCCAAATCCCAGTTTAGGGCGAGGACCACCAGGCCGAGCAGCCCAGGACCCGCCAGCGTCTCGCCCCGGCGCTCCCAGCACCACAAGCATGATGGAGCAGCCACACCCACACCTCTTGCTCACACGAACATACACAACAACAATAATCACAATAATGAACAATGAGCTGGACCCATACGGCACCCCACACACCAAGCGACACCCCAGAGCGCCCACCACAAGCCCACCAACCACCCACCCCGGACACACACCGACAGTGGCAGTCGTTTCACATTTATGAGAAAAAAGTAAATTTATCACTCTCAATTCACTCTACAAAAGCAAGAAATGTGTGTGTGTGTCTGTCTGCCACACTTCATAGTATATCATAAGATGGCCTATGCTGTCTGCCTGAAAATCATAGGACGTCCTATGAACTCAGGCATCATAGGACACAGACCATGTGTCTTTGAACTCAGGCATCGTAGGACACAGACAAATGTGTCTTTATGTCATATAGACCATGAACTCAGGCATCATAGGACGACTCGCGATGCCTATATGACGGCACATAGACAAGACAAACGTGTCTTTATGATGTCATATACCTCACGCCCAAGGCACATAGACAAATATGTCTATATGTTGTCATATACAGTGACAGACATCAGGCAACATGTCTTTATGTCATATACATCAAGACTGCCTTCATGTCTTTATGATGTCATACACTGAGTCCATACCGGAAAGCCTCTTTTTGCTAAGATCTATTTTCATGATCCTGTCCATGAACTGGAATTATGACGCACCTATCCCTCAACTAGTGGTCTCAATGAAGAAGAAGAAGACCCACCAGATGGAGAGCAATAGAATGACGACAACTGCTGCACGTCAGAAAAGATGCCATGAAGATGAAACCCTTGAGGTTCCAGCAATACATCGCACCCGTCTGAGACATTAAGACACCCTTCACCAGCATAGGGTACGACAGACTTTAAAGCACATTTCTAGGACATCATAGGACGGCCTATGATCTCTGCCTCATCATCGTAGCGCGTCCTATGAACCCAGGCATCATAGGACGACTCGCGACCCACCATATGGAGAGCAATAGAATGAGAAGAACTGCTGCACATCAGAAAGGATGCCATGAACATGAAACACCTCAGGTTCCACCAATAGGCCGCAGGCATGACTGTGAACAACACAGCCGTCTGAGACAGGAGGAGACCCTTCGGTGGTCTGAACGAGGAAGAAGACCCACCAGAAAATGTCTATATGATGGCACATAGACAGAGCACATGACTCCCTACAAGACATATATATAGGCACAGGTAAGCATCATGCGCTGGTCAATATCACCAAGAAGGCATCGAAAAGAAGAAGATTGGGACCACATTTACGTCTTGTGTTCGGCTGGCGGTAGGATTTATTTGTTTGTTGCGGATAGCAAAAACTGTACGTTGTCTGTAACATTATGGCATCTAGCTCTGATGGG
The DNA here is from genome assembly GCA_020510985.1 of Pholidichthys leucotaenia. Classification (NCBI taxonomy): domain Eukaryota; kingdom Metazoa; phylum Chordata; class Actinopteri; order Cichliformes; family Pholidichthyidae; genus Pholidichthys; species Pholidichthys leucotaenia. The sequence goes on along the minus strand of CM035840.1, from coordinate 448,059,236 downwards.
TACGACAAAGATGAGGTGGGCTGGACACTATCCAGGCCTGGGGGCTGGAAAAGAGCAGCTAGGGGGCCAACAAGACTTAGAAGCGGGTCAGATGAGAGTGATGTGGGAGAAGTAACAATGCCAAGAAAACACAAACTGGCCAAAATGGATGGCAGTTTGAGGATGTAGGGAATGACTGCAAGATTGTCACTGAGTTCAATCAGGGTGGGGGGCACTATCACCCGGTTAAGCTAACAAAAGCAATTGGAAAAAGAAATTGGGAGAGTTAAGTTTGCCAAGTTCTTGAAGAATAACCGGCTGTTAATTAATGCCACAAGTAAACAACAGCAACAGAAAATACTGACAATGACATGTCTAAACGGAGAACAAATGAAGGCGCATGTTCCTGGCAGGACAGCTAAGTTGAGGGGAGCTATATCAGGTGTCCCTTTGTGCATGTCTATGGAAGAAGTGAAAAACGAGATCCAAGGAGGAAAGGTGAAGGATGTGAAAAGGCTACAGAGTAAAAAAAGTTTGCTGAAGGACACACAGTCTGTCATGATTCAGTTTGAGGAAACACTCCCTAAATCAGTCCTAATAGGATACATGTATTTCAGTGTCAGAGAATACGTCCCAAAGCCACTCAGGTGCTACAAATGTCAAAGGATGGGTCACACTGCTCAGCAATGTAGAGGAAAGCTAAGATGTGCTAGATGTGGAAGGCAGCATGAATATGGTAAATGTGACAAGGACGCCAAAGTAAAGTGTTGCAACTGCGGGGTTGAGCACAGTGCTGCAAATGGAGGATGTGTTGTGCAGAGGAAAGCTAGACAAGCTCAGGAAATCAGAATAACTAAGAAAATCTCGTACGCGGAAGCTCTAAAGACAGAGAGGCAGGAATAATCAGAAACACAGCAGGCCTTCCTCATAGAAGTTCAGCTCAAATGGAAGCCCAGCAATCAATGGGTCCCATGCATGCAGAGGATCTTGCAGCTGCAAGGAATGTTTGTGTTCACAAATGCAAAATGGATGATGACACATTGATAGGTGAAGAGGACAAACTTTATAGCTTTTATCTGCCACTTATAGCTTTTATCTGCCACACCATGAATGTTGCTGCACAGCTTTGAAAGCAGCAGGAAGCTTCCTAGATGTGAAAGATATCACAGCTGACCAGATTCATGCTTTATTGAAAGCTGAAACTGGGGAGACTGCACATGCTGAAACAAGACCTTAATTATGGTACTACACATACTACAGTGGAATGCGAGGAGTCTTATATCAAACGGACAAGAACTCAAGAAGTATCTTTACGAACTAGAAGTTGTTCCACAGGTAGTGTGGGTGCAGGAGACATGGCTTCAACCTCACTTAGATTTTGTTATTCCAGGATACAGTTCAATCAGCCACTTTTATTAAAGATGGCCTGGCGCATAGGGTGATTCCCTCCCCTGAGGATATAGAGTGTAATATTATTGAAATATGTAGGCCAAATGGACAAGGAAATATTAAGCTGATTAATTATTACAACCCATGTAGGAAGTTAACAGCAGATATTTTCAGTGTTATGGCAGGGCAAGGGCATATGAAAGAGGTATGGTGTGGAGACTTTAATGCCCACAATAGCTTGTGGGGAAGCACACATACAGATAACAATGGAAATGTTGTGCAAGAGATGTTAGATGAAAGATCGTTAATTTGTCTAAACAGTGGTGAAGGTACCAGGGTGGATGTGCATAGGGGCACATTATCATGTATTATACCTGACTCTGTTATTTGATTCTTTAGTGAGCACCTGTGAATGGACATGGTTATGAACAGGACAACTATGGGAAGTGATCACTTCCCAATACTTAGTCATTAAAACCGAAGTATGTATACAAGGGGGAAGATGTTTTACAAGATGGTGTTTTGACAAGGCAGATTGGGGAAAATTTAGGCAATACTGTGTTCAATCCTGTCATTTGATAGCATTAGAAGGTGGCATAGAAGAGTGTTCAAGTCAGGTAACCAATCATATTCTGAATGCTGCAATAGCAAGTATACCTAAGAAAACAACACAGGGTAGGAAGAAGGCTGTATATCCTGGTGGAATGATGAATGTAGTATTGCAATAAAAGAGCGAAACAAGGCATTCAGAGAGCTGAGGAAGAATATGACTATACTGAAAACTTAATATTGAGTATAAAAAGAAAAGGGCAGTAGCTCGAAGGATTATTAAAAACAGGAAACAGTCAACATGGGAGAGAATTTTGTTACAACCTTAGTAGGAAAACAGAACTAGGTGATGTCTGGGGTATGTTTAAAAAATGAGTGGGAAAAGGGTATCAGTTAAAATTCCAGCTTTAGTGGATGGGGACAAGATGGCTGTATCAGACAAAGAAAAGGCAGAAGTCCTAGGTAGAGCATTTGCAGCAGTGCATAGAGGAGACCATCTTGGTGAGAGTCATAGACAGCAAAGGCAGCATAAACTCACGAGAAAATGCAAACTTAAAAAATGAAGTGAAATAGGACATCTTTGTGTTAAGACCTCGAGCTCACAATGTCAGAGCTTAAGAGAGCTTTGCAAGCTAGTGGATACACAGCTCCAGGATATGATCAGTTAAGCTATGCTATGTTCCGGCAGTTGCCTATGCAATCAATGCAACTGGTGCTGAAATTGTTTAACAGGATATGGAAGGAGGGGATTATCCCAAGTGGGTGGAAAAAGGCTGTAATTTTACAATTTCATAAGCCAGGGAAAGATCCAGCTCAGCCAGGCAACTACAGGCCAATAGCATTAACGTCACATTTAGGGAAATGGCAGGATACACCCTGGCCAGATCGCCAGTCCATCGCAGGGCCAACACAAAGAGACAGACAACCATTGACTCTCACAGTCATACCTAAGGACAATTTAGAATCCCCAGTTGATGCCAATTAACCTAACCTGCATGTTTTTGGCATGTGGGAGGAAACCGGAGAAATCCCGTACCCTGCGCCTCTCGCCCAAAAGATGCTGGGATAGGCTCCAGCCCCCCCGCGACCCGAAAGGATTAAGCGGAAGAAGATGGATGGATGGATGGAGAAGGTGTTAGTTTACAGACTCTCATATGTATTAGAGCAAAAACGATTAATAACTATCAGATTGGTTTTAGAAGAGGAAGATCCACAGTGGATGCTCTTTCTTCTTCCGGCTTTCAGAGAGAGCAGACGCATTTCTTCTCTTCTCCTCCTCCTCTCCTCCCTTCACTGATCCCAGCTTGCTGTGTCCTGTCTGTGTCTCGCTCTTCTTCTCGCTGCATCTCGATCCAAACGGAAAATTATGGAATTGGTGAGCTGGGCTTTAAATGCAATTGACACCACTTATTCAAACAGAAAATTGGGCCCGGGGGAGCCCAAGTGTGTGAGAGACTCATGGGACAATTGGAAACTCATGTGTCTGTGTGATCTTTCGATTGAAGATGTGGAAGACATCCACCTGTTTGGCTTCATGATCACAGGATTTCTGCTGTTTGGCTTTGGAGTTTTCCTGGTGTATCGGAAATTAAAGAAGTTGGAAAGAGCTAGTCAAAATGCGGACCCGGCGAAGCTCCTTCAACAATTCGACCAGTTGGGGAGGGCACTGATAGCGGCTAATGGCAAACTGAATCGGAAGGTGGGAAATATCTCGGAGTCGCTGGGTGCTCTCCAGGGAATTATTTTAAAGCCTGTGAATGTTATTGCAAATTGCGATGCACAGAATCGCATGAGAGATGAAAATTCTATGCTCTAAGTGAACTGTGCTTATCAGGCCTTGATTCGGCGTCCTTGGGAGAACTCATTCCTCCAGGAGAAAAGATAAGGCAGAAGGGAGTTTTGGCTTTTCTCTAACCCAAACATTCTGATGTGCAGCAATCTGAACTCTCTATGGACAGCGTCACCATGTGACTAGCATGGAATTTTACCATCCGACATGCACTGAAGAGAGATGAACTCTGTGGACATGTTATCTATGTTTAGGATACCATGGACATAACATCTAGTCGTTGCCTAGGAGAGGAATTTTGTTGTTCACCAGTAACTGATACTTTACACTGCATTCACTCTGCATCCATGAATATCACATGACTGACATACACACACTGGTCTCTCTCAACTTGCTTTGTTAATGTGTGAAACTGTATCTTGTCTGCTAAGTGTGCAATTAGAGGGTTTTTTTTCTATGTGATCACAATCTTGCTCACTTGAGCTCTATTTTGATAACTATGCTTTTTTCTCTCTGCCCAATGTGTCACCCCCTCCCCCTCCCCCTCTTTACTCCCACTGTATGAGGCGCCTGTGGCTGCCGCGTCATTAGGGAGCGCTTAACATGAGCGCACCTTAATGTTAAGTAAAATTCCTCGTATGTGTAAAAGCATGCTTGGCAATAAAGTTCATTCTGATTCTGATTCTGATTCTAGTTAGGGTAAGTGATGATATTGAAAAGACTCTCAAAATGAAAGAAGTAAAAGGCTTATGACTCACTGTGGAGGGACTTCTTATGAAATTGAATGAAATGGACATTGGTGGTAGGATGTATAACTGGATAATGGATTTTTTAACACACAGGACAATTAGGTTTAGTTAAAGTAGGATCAGAAGTTTCAAATGACTGAAATAGAAAATGGTGTTCCTCAGGGGAGTGTGACAAGCCCTGTTTTATTAAATATAATGATTAATGACATGTTTGAGGATCAAGAGGGATCCATCAAAACAGCACTATATGCAGATGATGGAGCCATATGGACGAGGGGAAGAAATGATAAATTTGTGTTCAAAAACATCAGGAAAGCAATGGAGAAAGTGGAAAAGTGGTCATATGACTGGGGATTTAAATTTTCAAGCAGTAAAACCTGCTATATGACTCACAAAAAAACGCAGAACTGGTACAGAACCCGTAACATTATATAATCAACCAATAGAGAAAGTCAGTGAGTTCAAATATCTAGGATTGTGGTTTAAAGGCTAACCCCTCCAGACCAGCAGTACTGTCACTCCTACTTTCCAATGTCCGCTCCCTTGACAACAAGCTTGATGAGCTGTGTCTGCTGAGAGAAACCTGGAGAGAGTGGAGGGACTACTGTGTGTTTGCGTTCACGGAGACATGGCTCCACGACAACATCCCTGACGTGGCCAATCAGCTGGAAGGGATGACATCATTCCGGGCGGACAGAGAGGCTGCTAGCTCCAGTAAGAGGCGGCGGGGGGGGGGGGGGCTATGTATCTATATTAACAAGAACTGGTGTGTTAATGCCACATTAATAACTAAACACTGCTCTCCGTTGGCGGAGTTCCTTATCGTGAATTGCCAGCCACTCTACCTACCGAGGGAATTCACCAATGTGTTTGTAGCTGCTGTTTACATACTGTAGCTCCTAGCGCTAATGCTAAAGCTAATGCTAACGAGGCACTTGGAGAGCTGTACGACGCTATCAGTGAATTTCAAACTTCACACCCGGACAGTTTTGTGGTGGTTGCAGGGGATTTTAATCACACCACTTTAAAGACTGTGCTCCCCAAGTTCAAACAATGTGTGGACTTTAAGACCAGAGGAGAGAATATGTTGGACTTGGTGTATACAAACTTCCCAGATACATATAAGGCAACATCTCGCCCCCACCTCGGTCATTCTGACCACCTATCCATGATGCTGGTGCCTGCCTACAAACCCTTACTGAAGCGCAGCAGGCCAGTAGAGAAACAAATCAAGTTTTGGCCAGAGGGTGCAGCCTCGGCACTTCAGGACTGTTTTCTGCACACAGACTGGGAGGTTTTCAAAATAGCAGCCTCCCAGGGTGACAGGACAGATGTGGAGGAGTACGCTGAAACGGTCACCAGCTACATCGCGTACTGCACAGAGTATGTCACTATAGTGAATACTTTCACTGTACGGCGCAACTATAAACCCTGCATGACTGCAGAGGTGCGCTCGCTGCTCACAGCCAGAGATGCAGCCTTCAGAGCGAAGGACAGGATCGCCCTCCGCTCAGCCAGGTCTGCGCTCTCAAAGGGAATTAAGACGGCGAAACGCGCCTATGCGGAGAAAATCCAGGGACACCTCTGTGATGCAGGGAACACCAAACGGATGTGGCAGGGAGTTCGGGCACTGACGGATTATAAGTCTAGGCAGGGGGTCGATGATGATGACGCTTCGCTTCCAGACAGGCTCAACAACTTCTTTGCACATTTTGAAACATCAAACCCGACAATCAGAGGGAGGCCTGGCCCATCTCCACCATCTGTTGGGCCAGCTATCATCATCAATGCAGCGGACACATGGAGGACCCCAATTAGGGTTAACCTACGTAAAGCTGCAGGTCCGGACAACATCCCGGGACGTGTGCTCCGAGTCTGCGCGAGCGAGTTGGCGGATGTCCTGACTGACATTTATAATATCTCCCTGAGTCAGGCCATCATTCCCAGATGCTTTAAGACCTCTACCATAGTACTGGTGGCAAAGAAACCAGTTGTGTCCTGTCTGAATGACTATCGTCCTGTTGCACTGACACCAATTGTGATGAAGTGTTTTGAACGGCTTGTCAAACCACACATCACAGCCTGCCTTCCTGCATCACATGACCCGCTCTAGTTTGCGTATTGTTCAAATCGCTCCACAGAGGATGCTATAGTCACCACCCTGCACTCTGTCATCACCCACCTGGATCAGAAAGACACCTACGCCAGACTCATGTACATTGATTTCAGTTCAGCATACAACACCATTATTCCCCAGAGACTGATGGAGAAATTACTCCTCTTCGGTCTGAACACTGCCACATGTGTCTGGATCCTGGACTTCCTGACCGACAGACCTCAGTCTGTCCGTGTTGGAAACAACATCTCCAACTCTATCACGCTGAGCACTGGATCCCCTCAAGGCTGCGTACTCAAGTCCACTGTTGTTTACACTTCTAACACGACTGTGTATCCAGACACGAGGGGAACCAGATTATTAAGTTTGTGGATGACACCACAGTGGTGGGACTTATTCAGAGAGATGAGGAATCAATGTACAGGGAAGAAGTGAAGAGACATGGAGGGCTGGTGCAGGGAGAACAATCTGGTGCTCAACGTGGACAAAACAAAGGAGATATTATCGACTTCCAGCGGTCACAGCCTGAACACGTCCCTCTCAGCATCAGCGGCCATTTGGTGGAGAGAGTGGAGAACATCAAGTTCCTCGGGGTGCAGATCTCACAGGACCTGACCTGGAGCAAGAATTCCTTGGGGATCAGGAAGTGGGCCCAGCAGAGACTGCACTTCTTGAGGAAACTCAAATAGGCCTCTCTCCCCATCTGCATCCTCAAGACCTTCTACAGAGGTGTGGTGGAGAGTGTTCTGACGTACTGCATTGCAATATGGTACTCCAGCTGCAGTATGTCAGACAAAAAAGCCCTGCAGAGGATGGTTAAGGGAGCTGAGAAGGTAATTGGAGTTTCCCTCCCCTCTGCCCAAGAACTTTTTCAGAACCGTTGTAGGAGCAGGGCACTGAATATTGTTAAGGACCACTCTCACCCTCTGCATAAACACTTTGAACTGCTGCCATCTGGCAAATGATTCCGGAGCATCAGAGGCAGAACCACCAGACTGATTAACAGCTTCCTTCCACAAACTGTTAGGATGCTGAACAGTTGATCCGGAATTGTTCATACATACTACTGCACCTTATGGACATTATGTATATTATATGTATATAGTTCTAGTTAGTTTCAAGTATGTCTCAGGGATGTGTGAATGGCTGTGTTGGGGTGGGGGGTGAGGGGTGTGTCTTAAATTATGTTGTTTTTACTTATATGGATGCCTAGAGAAACGTAATTTCATCTTGCCTGCACTACAGTTGTATGTACAGCAAAATGACAAAGGTTGATTTGATTTGATTAATAGTGCATACACATGGGCAGTTCATGTTGAAAATCTGGAGATAAAATGCAAAAAATTCATTAATCTTATAAAAGCTGTAGCTGGACATGAATGGGGTGCAGATAAACAGGCATTAATTGACATTTACAGAGCACTAACGCAATCGACAATAGACTACAGATGCATGATTTATGGCCCAGCGGCAAAGACGACTCTGGAAAAAATAGACAGAATGCAGCATAGAGCGCTTCGCCTGTGCATTGGAGCCGTCAAAACAACACCAAACAATGCAGTTTTAATAGAAGCAGGAGAAATGTCACTGGATTTGATAAGAGATAAACTTGCATTATCATACTGGGTCAAGCTGAAAGGAAGTGACGAAGCAAATATTTCTACAAGACTGCTGGGAATACTCTAATTTCCAGGGACATGGGTTTGGGTGGACAATTGAAAGAATGACCAGAATGTATGGGCTGCACACCACTGATATTGCTAACACCAGTTCAGTGAGTAATGTTCCCCCTTGGTTGTTTCCGGGAATAGAAGTAGATGCTAGTCTGCTAATGAGGAAAAAGGCTTGGCATATGAGTGAAGTTGGTGTTAAAACAAGCATTTACCTCAAGAACAATTACTATAACTTCTTACAGCTCTATACTGATGGTTCAAAGAATAAAGAGGGCTCTGTTGGAGTATACGTCCCAGAATTTAAAGTCACCACTGCAAAAAGACTCTCCAACAATACATCCGTGTTTACAGCAGAGATGGTGGCAATAATTATTGCTTTGCAGTGGGTGGAGGCGGTCAGACCAGACCAGGTGGTGGTGTGCACGGACTCACTTGCAGCACTAAATAAAAACCATACAGACACTAAAATCTACAAGAGAGACTTGGTGATTGAGCTATATCACAGTTTATTTAGGGTACACAGGGGTGGTGGACAAGTTCAGTTTTGCTGGGTTCCTGCACATGAAGGGTTGAAAGGGAATGACTGTGCAGACAAATTACCAACAGGTGCTCTTGGAAAAGAGATAACTATACCATTGTCTCTTGGAAAAGGTGAAGGGAAAGCAGTAATCAAGAAAAAAGGAACTGAACTATGGCAAAAAAGATGGGATGAGGATCATAAAGGTAGATCATATTACAAAATACAAAAATCTATTGCAATAAAGAATTTCATAACCAAAGGGAGGGAAGACATTATGGCAAGACTCAGACTGGATCACACAGGTTTAAACGGCACTTTATTCACCATGGGGAAAAGCGAAAGTGACAAATGTAGAGAATCTGGAGTAAAAGAAAATGTTGAGCATGTCTTATTACACTGTCACAAATACGGAAACGAAAGACAGATAATGGAAAATGAAGCTCGAGAGGCCGGTAGGGAATGGGATTTAACTGGGATTCCGGGAACAGATGGAGATGGAGAGGCACTAAGAATCACAAGAAGGGCTCTTCTCTGACACAGGATTAAGTCATAGAATTTAAGGGTCGGGCTCAGATGACAATGTTACACACTCTTGTACAGTAGGTGGCGGTATGCACCTTTCAGTTGTTTGCTATCTGCCAGTAACCAAGAGAAGAAGAAGGTATCAGAAATGCTAACCTTGACCTCTGACCCCAAACTCATAGTCAGCGGTCAGGATTCCAAGGTGAATCTGTACACCAGGTGTGGTGGCCCTAGCTTTACTCGTTTTATAGTAATAGTAAATGTACCATTTACTGTTGTGCAACTGCAATGTTAACTTTGACCCCTTGACCCCAAACCCATAGTTAGATGAGGGTGCAAGTTGTCCAATATGTGTATTAGAAACAACTACTGTGTTTGAAAAGCCTACATCATTTCTTTCAGTAGTTACTACAAGCTACAGCTCCTTCAGAACTCTACAGCCCAGATCATCACTCGGACTCCATCCACAGAACACATCACCCCTAGTGATGGGTCCGGCAACACCGATGCGTCGGCGCATGCGTCAAACTCATAGAGCAAAACCCCGTGTCGGTGTGTGTATCGCTTTAAGAAAGTCACGTGACCGATACAGGTACTGTTTCAAACTGACACTGACGCGCCAAACTGCGTTTATAAGGAAGCGCATCTGTCAAAGGGATGCATCTGCCCAAAGAATCTCTGATGTGTTGCAGACGGTTCATCGGCAAATTCCTCAAGAATTATGGCGCACGAGCAGCCTCAAGCTAAAAGAAAGGTTTCCGCCGTGTGGGGCCATTTTGATCTCATATTGGAAAATAAGGTATTTGTTTTAATTTCCTTGTTGTTTCATCATGTTCCTCTCAAGAGTTTCCACTTGATCTATCTGAATTCAAATTCATTTCAAAGTGACTTAGTTTACTATTCATATTATTTTCTGTAGGTTAAATGTCGCATTTGTTTGACAGAACTTTCATATTTAAACAAAAGCACCTCCTCAGTGCTGAGGCATTATAGGGCCAGGCATGACAATGAAGTCCCAGATACACCCAGGATAGACTCAGGTATACAGCCATTCTACAACTTACTCACAGTTGCTTTATTGATAATTCCTATTAATTTATTCTTTACTTCATTTTTAACCATCAAGCTTCCAGGAAGCAGATGCTGGATGAAGCTGTGCTCAATTTCATCGTGAAGGACTGCCAGCCCCTCAGCATTGTGGAGAGTGAAGGGTTCAGGGAACTGGTTCAGGCCCTTCAGCCCTCATATGTTTTGCCCACCACAAAGGTTTGTGTGGAAATTATCTAAAGTAGTAGCTGATATATCCAATTTATTTAATCTTTAATTTAAATATATGGATTTGCTTTTGGTTTGACTTGGTGTAATTTTCAGACCATCAAACAATGGTGGCCAAAAAGTACGAGGAGGAACGGGAACGAGTGAAAAAGGAAGTACAGCAAGCTGTGGCAGTGAGTATAACAGCTGACATGTGGACATCTGTGAACATGGAGGCTTACTTGGCTCTTACCTGTCACTACATTGAGAATTTGCAGTTGTGTACATCTGTGTTGGGAGTGCAATACTTTCCACAAAGTCACACTGCTGACAATTTGGCCCAAGTCAGAAGGGGCATGATGGAGGACTGGGCCATAACCAATAAAGTAAAGTGTCTTGTGACCGACGCAGCACCAAACATGATTGCATCCACTCGACAGCTCCAAATTCGGCACTCAATTTGCATTGCACATAGTCTAAATTTATTAGTAAATCGTGATCAGATCCCCACACTTACATCCATCAGACACAAAGCTAGGCACATTGTCACATACTTCAGATCACGCACTACAGCCAAGGAGAAGCTTGCTCAAGTGCAGCAGCAGATGGGACGACCAACCCTGAAACTTATCAATGAGGTGCCAACATGCTGGAACAGCACATATGAAATGTCAAGGCTACATGATGAGAGGGAACAGGTGTGGGTATCTCTGGCCTCTCTAAAAACAGATTTGACTCCACTTACAGCTGATGAGTATACCATCATAGGAGAAACACTAATTGTGCTTGCTCCTTTCCATCCAGCTACAGTGGAGTTGTCTGAAGAGAGGCGAGTGTCAGGGTCAAAGGTCATCCCGATGATAAAAATGCTCCATCTTACACTACAGCGTAATGCTTCAACCTTGCACACACAGGCAGCCATACACCTACATGAACACCTGAAGTGTTGAGTCACAGACACTGCTTCCAATCTGGAGTCATTAAGTGTGTTGACCCTAGCAACACTTCAAGACCCCAGATTTAAATCACTCTGGTTCCGCAGTTCCTCCAAGTGCAATGAGGCCATCAGTAGACTGCGGTCAGAATGTGCATCTGTAATCAGATGCACAAATGAGCCCCAGCCGGGACCGTCTTCACAACAGCTGTCTGCACCTACTTCAGGCATGTTATTCAGCATTATTTGTTGTTGTTTGGAAATCATGTACTAAAATGCCAATTTGTTGTTTTTTTAGATAACCTTCGGCAACCTCTTGACATAGAAGTGGGCAGGCAGACCAAAAGTGCCACAGCTGATGCCATCCAGGAGGTGCAAAGATACCTGGCAGAGGGCAATATTGCCAGGTCCCAGGATCCTCTGAGATACTGGGACAGCCAAAAGACCATCTATCCAAACCTCTTTCAGCTTTCCTTACAATTTCTCTGCACTCCAGCCTCATCTGTGCCGTGTGAGCGGGTGTTTTCGACAGCTGGAGAAGGTGTGTCCAAAAAGCGTAACAGACTGAAGTTCAAAACGTTGGAAAAACTTAATTTTTTTGAATAAAAATTTGTAAAAAAAAAAAAAAAAATCCCAGTCCACAAGCATCCACAAGCATCCTCATTCACAACATGTTCACTTAGATTTTCACGTTATGATACATGTTTACATTGTTTATTGACTGTATCTAAAAATATCAATGATATTTGAAATTAAAATGAAGAGATTAAATAATACAATATAAAATACAAGGACTTAAATTATATACTGGTCCAAAAAATAAAGGGAACACTAATTAACACATCCTAGATTTGAATGAATGAAATATTATTACTTTGTTCTTTACATAGTTGAATGTGCTGACAACAAAATCACACAACAGCAGGTGAAATTGATTGTCAATCAGTGTTGCTTCCTAAGTGGACAGTTGGAGGGACAGTGTTCCCTTTATTTTTTGGAGCAGTATATTATTGTATATACTAGGTCATCAATCAGTGTCAGTTGAGTCTGTCAACTAGGTTGCCTGTAGGGATTTTAAGGTCCAGCAGGTGTCAGTATTCAGTGACACGGTATCAATACAGTTTGGCAATGTGTCAAAACGCATCATGACGCCTCATCTACCCATCACTACATGATCACCCCTGTCCTTCAGCATCTTCACTGGCTCCCAATGAAGGACAGAATAAACTTCGAGATACTGCTCCTCACCTTCAAAGCCCTTCATAACCTGGCCCCGCCATACCTGTCTGAACTACTCCACACTGTCACCCCAGCTGCTCTCTCAGGTCCTCCTCTTCCCCTCACCTCGCGGTCCCTTCTGCTCACCTCATCACTATGGGGAATAGAGCCCTCAGTTGCTCTGCTCCTCGGCTCTGGGCTCACTCCCACCAGACATCCTGGCAACACACACTCATTTAAATCCAGACTCAAAACTCATCTGTTAAAACAAGCTTATTCTATTTGCTAATCTACCTTTTAATTCACTGCTTCTGTAAGGTGACCTTGGGAGCTGAAAGGCGCCTAGAAATAGAATGTATCACTATCATTATTGTGTCCGATTTTGACCTCAAGAGTCATCCGATAAAGAGTCAAATTGCAATATGTGCATCATCAGACTACATCAAACTATGGTACCAAGTTTCAAAACAATCGGATCAAAACTGTAGGAGCAGCTGATTTCACAAAAGTGGGACAGACGGATGGACGGACGGACGGATGGACTGACCCATAACATAATCAATCCCCCTTCGGTCTTCACCCACAGGGCTCATCGACCGGCAGGGGATAAAAATTTTGTCAAGATTTATTAGAACAAAAAAAAAAGGACTTGTGTGTTTCCCACACTAATACAACTGTAAGGTCTCCAGGACTGACCTGGGTCCAGGTTGCGGTCGATCCTCTCCTGGGAGACGCAGTGGAGCCGTTTGACGTAGTTGTTGTCGTACCAAACCCTCAGCCTCTCTCCTCCCAACACTGCCCGACACGCCCTGAAGTAAATGTTCTTACCGCGCTGGAACGCCGTCAGGTTACGCTCGCTCTCATCAGACGATGTCTGGACAAACCTGAAGAGCCAAAAAAACCAAGAATCAAAAACACCAAACGAGGAAAAAAGGTCAAGGAGAGCATACCTCCAACCAGGCGTATGTTCTAGGTACAGACACTTTTTTCAGCAATATTGGGCCAAAAAAATCTGCATGGAGCCACAAATATATGTGATCTTTAAAAAACGACAAGAAGGAAAAAATCCTAAGACATGCCTGCATGAGGAAGAAAAGCCCCGACCTTTGAGCTGCAGACGTCCCAGCTGAATACCTAACAGACCCTCAGGTTTCCATGTTAAACACTCAGGATTTCAGCATGTGGCTTCAGAACCAGCGGCATTACAAATTATTTAATTGGTTTTAAAAGAATGAAATAAAGTAAAATGCAAGTAAAATAAGATAAACAGATAAGTAAAAAGGTGCAAAAAAAATTTTCAGCCAAATTTACATTTACTTTTTTCTTAAATTTGCAGTCTCCTCTTTTTCTTGTAAACTAGTATAGACAAAGACACCTGTCTATATGTCATCATATAGACAAACACACCTGTCTATATATCATCATATAGTCTCTACATGATGTCACCTGTCTATATGACATCATACAGACAAAGACACCTGTCTATATGTGTATATGACATCATAGACTCTACATGATGTCACCTGTCTATATGTCTATATGACATCATCATTTTATCACTATTAAATCAAGAAATCTCTGTGTGTCTGTGTGTGTGTCTGTCATGTTTATAGGACATCATAGGACGTCCTATGAACTCAGGCATCATAGGAGTTGCGATGCCGTCATGAAGATACGATGTCTATATGACGGCACATAGACAAATGTGTCTTTATGATGTCATATAGACCATCACTCATGACGCCTAGATGAATGTGTCTGATTTAGGGTATGATAAAGATGAGGTGGGCTGGATAGATGAAGCGGCAATACGAATCATGAGGAGGGCTCTTTTCTCTCTTTTAAATAACACAGGATTCGTCGGCCTCCGTCAGTCTATGATGACCATGGAAGAGAATCCTAAACGTCTACTCTGCTGGAACAGCACCGCCTGTGGCTGAACAGGCCGATGCGCACCGGTAGGATTCAAGCCTGGGCAGGAAGATATGGAGGACAAGGTGTTAACCATGCAGCATGTCCCCCCTCTCCATGTCACTGATGAATCCAAAGGAACAGCAGGGCTGCTATAGTTTGGCACCAGCGCCGTCGCAGGAGCTGCCAGAACGATGTTGAGCACAACAGAGAACTGCCTTAGGGGCTCCGACTCCGGATTTTTCCTCAGGGTTGACTCCCGAAGCCTTTCCCGTGACCGGGTGTGCCGCAAGGTAGCAGAGGTTTGAAATCAGGGTTTACCTTCCCCTAGATGGGCTACCTTCCCAGGTTGACGAGCCACCATCTATCCGAAGCATCTGGTTTTAAGGTGCCAGAGATCCGCCCTCGCCCCTTCTCCTATTAGTAAAAGCAGTTCCGCCGGGCTTAGAGACTAAACCACACGGGCAGGCTAGGAGTTTTTTTTTTTTTTTTTTTTTGTTACTTATTTGTACCCGTAGGTAGATTTGGTTTGCAGTCTGGTGACAAGCCACCGGCTGCTGGTCGCTGCGTGCGCAAGCACCCTAAACCTACATGTTTTTGGTATGCGGGAGGAAACCTGAGAAATCCCGGAGTAAACCCACGCAACACGGGGAGAACATGCAAACTCCACACAGCTCACTGTTGGTCGGGGGCTGGGATCGAACCCACGATCTCATGATCCCCGCGATCCCCCGGCCGAGGGTAAAACTGTGCTGCCACAGTGCTAAACCACTGCGCCACCGTGACTTAGTTGTCAGAGGCTTTTCGAGACGCACGCCGTAAGGAGCATTTTATGAGCACTGGGAGCTTAACCCCAGTGCTGCTCCTGGCTATGACAACCTTGGAACCAACACAGGATTAAGTCGTAGAATTTAGGGGTCGGGCTCAGATGACATAATGTTACACACTCTTGTACAGTAGGTGGCGGTATGCACCTTTCAGTTGTTTGCTATCTGTCAGTAACCGAGAGAAGAAGAAGAAGTAGATGAGCCAAGCCTGGGGGACGGAAAAGAGCAGCTAGGGGGCCAAAAAGACCTAGAAGCGGGTCAGTTGAGAGTGATGTGGGAGGAAGTAACAATGCCAAGAAAACACGAACTGGCCTAAATGGATGGCAGTTTGAGGATGTAGGGAACGACTGCACGGTTGTCATTGAGTTCAGAGTGTGGGGCACTATCACCCGGTTAAGCCAACAAAAGCAATTGAGAAGGAAATTGGGAGAGTTACGTTTGCAAAGTTCTTGAAGAATAACCGGCTGTTAATTCATGCCACATGTAAACAACAGCAACAGAAAATACTGAAAATGACGTGTCTAAACGGAGCACAAATGAAGGCGCATGTTCCTGGCATGACGGCTAACTCGAGGGCAGTTATATCAGGTGTCCCTTTGTGCATGTCTATGGAAGAAGTGAAAAACGAGATCCAAGGAGGAAAGGTGAAGGATGTGAAAAGGCTACAGAGGAGGATGTGCCACTTTCATTAAAGATGGCCTGGCGTATAGGGTGACCCCCCCCCCCGAGGATATAGAGTGTAATATTATTGAAATATGTAGGCCAAATGGACAAGGAAATATTAATGCTGTGCAAGAGATGTTACATTAAAGATCGTTAAATTGTCTATAAACAGTGGTGAAGGTACCAGGGTGGATGTGCATAGGGGCACATTATCACGTATTGACCTGACTCTGGTATCTGATTCTATAGTGAGCGCCTGTGAATGGACGGTTATGAACTAACTAACTAACTAACCTGCACTTATATAGCGCTTTTCTAGTCACAAAGACCACTCAAAGCGCTTTTACTAGTACTAACCCTCTATTCTAAGGGCCTATAGGAAACAAATATCTAGGGACAATTTAGAACAACCAATTAACCTAACATGCATGTCTTTGGATTGTGGGAGGAAACCGGAGCCCCCGGAGTAAACCCACGCAGCACAGGGAGAACATGCAAACTCCATACAGAAAGGTTCCAACCCCTGCCAGCCTGGGGATTTGAACCAGGAACCTTCTAGCTGTAAGGCAACAGTGCTAACCACTGCACCACCATGCTGCCCACAGGACAACTATGGGAAGTAATCACTTCCCAATACTTACAGTCATTAAAACTGAAGTATGTATACAAGAGGGAAGATGTTTTACAAGATGGTGTTTTGACAAGGCAGACTGGGGAAAATTTAGGCAATACTGTGTTCAATCATGTAATTTGGTAACATTAGAAGGTGGCATAGAAGAGTGTTCAAGTCAGTTAACCAATCATATTCTGAATGCTGCAATAGCAAGTATACCTAAGAAAACAACACAGGGTAGGAAGAAGGTTGTACCCTGGTGGAATGATGAATGTAGTATTGCAATAAAAGAGCGAAACAAGGCATTCAGAGAGCTGAGGAAGAATATGACTACTGAAAACTTAATAGAGTATAAAAAGAAAAGGGCAGTAGCTCAAAGGATTATTAAAAACAGGAAACGGTCAACATGGAGAGAATTTTGTCACACCCTTGGTAGGAAAACAGAACTAGGTGATGTCTGGGGTATGTTTAAAAAAATGAGTGGGAAAAGGGTATCAGTTAAAATTCCAGCTTTAGTGGATGGGGACAAGATGGCTGTATCAGACAAAGAAAAGGCAGAAGTCCTAGGTAGAGCATTTGCAGCAGTGCATAGAGGAGACCATCTTGATGAGAGTCACAGACAGCAAAGGCAGCATAAACTCAGAGAAAATGCAAACTTAAAAAATGAAGTGAAAGAGGACATGACTGTGTTAGACCTCAAGCTCACAATGTCAGAGCTTGAGAGAGCTTTGCAAGATAGTGGATACACAGCTCCAGGATATGATCAGTTAAGCTATGCTATGTTCCGGCAGTTGCCTATGCAATCAATGCAACTGGTGCTGAAATTGTTTAACAGGATATGGAAGGAGGGGGTTATCCCAAGTGGGCAGAAAAAGGCTGTAATTTTACCATTTAATAAGCCAGGGAAAGATCCAACTCAGCCAGGCAATTACAGGCCAATAGTATTAGTGTCACATTTAGGGAAATGGATGGAGAAGGTGTTAGTTTACAGACTCTCATGTATTAGAGCAAAAACGATTAATAAACAACTATCAGAATGGTTTTAGAAGAGGAAGATCCACAGTGGATGCTCTAGTTAGGGTAAGTAATGATATTGAAAAGACTCTCAAAATGAAAGAAGTAATGGTGATAGTTTATCTGGATATTGAAAAGGCTTATGACTCACTGTGGAGGGATGGACTTCTTAGGAAACTGAATAAAATGGACATTGGTGGTCAGATGTATAATTGGATAATGGATTTTTTTTTTAACACACAGGACAATTAGGGTTAAAGTAGGATCAGAAGTTTCTAATGACTTTGAAATAGAAAATGGTGTTCCTCAGGGGAGTGTGATAAGCCCAGCTTTATTCAATATAATGATTAATGACATGTTTGAGGCTCAAGAGGGATCCATCAAAACAGCACTATATGCAGATGATGGAGCCATATGGACGAGGGGAAGAAATGAGAAATTTGTGTTCAGAAACATCAGGAAAGCAATGGAGAAAGTGGAAAAGTGGTCATATGACCGGGGATTTAAATTTTCAAACAGTAAAACCTGCTATATGACTTTCACAAAAAAACGCAGAACTGATACAGAACCATTAACATTATATAATCAACCAATAGAGAAAGTGAGTTCAAATATCTAGGATTGTGGTTTGATAGTGCATACACATGGAGAGTTCATGTTGAAAATCTGGAGACAAAATGCAAAAAAGTCATTAATCTCATAAAAGCTGTAGCTGGACACGAATGGGGTGCAGATAAACAGGCATTAATTGACATTTACAGAGCACTAATGCGATCAACAATAGACTACGGATGCATGATTTATGGAGCAGCGGCAAAGACGACACTGGAAAAAATAGAATGCAGCATAGAGCGCTTTGCCTGTGCATTGGAGCCGTCAAAACAACACCAAACAATGCAGTTTTAATAGAAGCAGGAGAAATTCCAATGGATTTCAGAAGAGATGAACTTGCATTATCATACTGGGTCAAGCTGAAAGGAAGTGACGAAGCAAATATTTCAAAAACAACACTACAAGACTGCTGGGAATACTCTTAACTTCCAGGGACATGGGTTTGGGTGGACAGCTGAAAGAAGGACCAGAATGTATGGGCTACACTCTATTGATGTAGCTAACACCAGTCCATTGAGTAATGTTCCCCCTTGGTTGTTTCCGGGAATAGAAGCAGACGCTAGTCTGCTAATGAGGAAAAAAGATTGGCATATGAGTGAAGTTGGTGTTAAAACAAGCATTTACCTCAGGAATAATTACTGTAACTTCTTACAGCTCTATACTGATGGTTCAAAGAATAAAGAGGGC
This sequence comes from Pholidichthys leucotaenia, assembly GCA_020510985.1. Lineage (NCBI taxonomy): Eukaryota > Metazoa > Chordata > Actinopteri > Cichliformes > Pholidichthyidae > Pholidichthys > Pholidichthys leucotaenia. The sequence continues at coordinate 448,040,217 of CM035840.1, read as the reverse complement.
TCTGTTGGAGTATGCATCCCAGAGTTTAAAGTGACCACTGCAAAAAGACTCTTCAACAATACATCCGTGTTTACAGCAGAGATGGTGGCAATAATTATTGCTTTGCAGTCGGTGGAGGAGGTCAGACTGGACCAGGTGGTGGTGTGCACGAACTCACTTGCAGCTTTAAAAACCATACAGACACTAAAATCTGCAAGGGAAGACTTGGTGATTGAGCTATATCACAGTTTATTTAGGGTACACAGGGGTGATGGACAAGTTCAGTTTTGTTGGGTTCCTGCACATGAAGGGTTGAAAGGGAATGACTGTGCAGACAAATTACCAAAATGTGCTCTTGGAAAAGAGAGAACTATACCATTGTCTCTTGGAAAAGGTGAAGGGAAAGCAGTAATCAAGAAAAAAGGAACTGAACTATGGCAAAAAAGATGGGATGAAGATCATAAAGGTAGATTGTATTATAAAATACAAAAATCTATTGCAATAAAGAATTTCATAACAACCAAAAGGAAGAAAGACATCACTATGGCAAGACTCAGACTGGATCACACAGATTTAAACACCACTTTATTCACCATGGGGAAAAGCGAAAGTGACAAATGTAGAGAATGTGGAGTAAAAGAAAATGTCGAGCACATCTTATTACACTGTCACAAATACGGACATGAAAGACAGATAATGGAAAATGAAGTTCGAGAGGCCGGTAGGGAATGGGATTTAACTGGGATTCTAGGAACAGATGGAGATGGAGAGGCACTAAGAATCGTAAGAAGGGCTCTTTTCTCTTTTTTAAATAACACAGGATTAAGTCATAGAATTTAGGGGCCAGGCTCAGATGACATAATGTTACACACTCTTGAACAGTAGGTGGCGGTATGCACCTTTCAGTTGTTTGCTATCCACCAGTAACCAAGAAGAAGAAGAAGAAGAAGAAGAAGAAGAAGAAGAAGAAGAAGAACCGACCATTCTGGCTTCATAAAACACACCTTAGAAAAATTATGAAGCTGTTGTAATGTTTTTTTTTTTTTTTGGAGGGAAAAATTGTGAAATCATTCATTCATGAAGAAAAAAATATGGAATTGTAATTTTTATTTCTAAAAAAATACCTGCACAAGTCCAAATATACACATTACTGTGCAGTTAAGGGAGTTCCTGCAGACCTCTATGAGCTGTTTCATCTGGCTGATGTCATGAATTGCCCCTTCGGGGCTGAGACAAGACACCCAGGCACTGAACTGATGTTTGTGGTATTTACTAAAGAAAACACAAAGTCCATAAAGTGCACAAAAATAAACTTACTACTGTGGAGAACTGGAGAACGGCGAGAAGAAAAACACAGAAACGCACGTCGAAACGGGGAAGGGGTTCTGACGGGGTTTAGCGGATACACAATGAGGCACTGACAGGGAGTACACGGACAAGGCAGTCTTGAGGCAGGCAATCAGTCATAACAAGTGCCATCAGGTGTGGATCATATGAGTGGGCAGGTTAACCTAATTACTGAGCAGGGAACGCTGAGTACACATACAAGATGAAAACAAGGAGGGAGTGTCTGGAGGAAGAGGAGGTGGGGAACTCATGTCACACATAAACAAAATATAAACACCAGGAACTACATGGAAAAAGATGTCTAACGAAACTAACAGAATAATCATCACTCTATTAAGGCAAGAAATCTCTGTCTGTCACGTTTGTAGGACATCATAGGACGGCCTATGATCTCTGCCTGAACATCACAGGACGTCCTATGAACTCAGGCATCATAGGACTCGTGATGCCGTCCAAAAGATATGTCTATATGACGGCACATAGACAAATGTGTCTTTATGATGTCATATAGACCATCACTCACGATGCCTAGACTAATGTGTCTTTATGATGTAAGTCACAGGGCCAGTCTTTACAGCGCGTTTGTGTTTAACCATTTGCGCTCCGTTGTTCAGCGGGCGGGCAAGTCTCTGCGTCCTATGACGCACGAGGGCGCACGAGAGCGCCCTCGTGCGCGCTTGGACGCATGACGCATGATGGTGGTGATGGTGATGTAGTAGCGTCCAAGCACCACTCAAAAAAAAAACTGCAGAGACAGCCGCGAACAGATTAGTTCATCTGATTGACCTCTCATTCGACTAATAAGAGCCTTGAATTGGGTTTCTGAAACCTTGAGGAGCCAATGAATGAAAATCTAGGAAGGAGGACCCGCCTACCGTGAACGCAGGAGCCAATTGAAGCACAGAAATTCAGGCAGGGTGAAGAGAGATTTACTGTTGCCACAGATGAAAACAAAGGACGCTGGACGAATCTAATACAGACCCAGCAGCATGGAGAACACCCACAAGTGGGACCTGCACTCATTCCAGCAGAATAGACGGAGGCCGACGACAAAAGTCGTAAATCATTCGCCAAAACGGCAATAATGGAATTATGTTGATCGGGATCCACGAGCGGAGCAGCGTCGCGTTCGTCTGACGCGTGGGAAGAGATGTTCGCCACGACTCTGCTGCTTTGAAGAGGTAAGGTGTTATAAGCTAAATTATTATTTATCCCTGAAAACTGTAATCAAAAATGACTTTTGACCGATCGGTAAATTACAACTGTACTGCGCACAAAGTACGAAGTGCGTGCACCGCGATAAATGGTTCATTTGCTGTGTTCGGACCGTGAACGCCCCCCCCCCCCCCCCCGCTGCAGAAGAGGAGCGGGGGGGGGGGCGTTCACGGTCCGAACGCCCCCCGGTCCACGGGGGGAAGCATATCAGTCTATTCCATCATGTAGCGATGGCCCTCTTCTGTAGCAAGGGGGGGGGCGTTCATGGTCCGTTCACGGTTCCCCCCCCCCACACACACACACACAGTAGCGAGGGGGGGGGAGCCGCTGTGAAAACATGCAAGGAGTGTAATCCGTCTGTAGCGAGGGCCGAAGTCGGTCCTTGGTAGCGGTGGGGGAACGACCCCCCCGCCCACACACACACACACACAGACACAGCCCTGAGTGTGACCTTTCATTAGAGCCTAAAATGAAGATTCTACATTGAATTATTCAAAAGTTACAGACGTTTTTCCAAACTGTGCCATTTGGCACAATTTGGCACAGTTCCAAAACGCCTGGGAACAGCCTGAGAACAAAGCTGTGTAAAATATTCATTTTTTGTGGTATTGTTACCAAATTTGGATCTCAGCTGGATAACACTTGGTTCTACATTTCTGTTGCATTTTCCAGCCGGATCGGACAGCTGTGTGTTATTTACAAGCATTTGTATCCAAAAAAACACTGTGTCCAATTTTTTTTTCTTCAAGTTCAGTATGTTTAGATGACTGTAACTCAGTGGCCGGAGCACGTAGAGAGATTATGTTTTTTTTGCCAAAAAATTCAAAGTGTTTTCTTTTAAATGAGACCAACCCCATGAAGATGCTGCAAAGGGTTGAATAACAGCTTTCGATTTACTTTGGGCACGTTATTTTTTGGCATTTTTAGGAAAATTGCCCGGAGTGCAAGTGGTTAATGCACAACAGATTTCTGCAGCCATGGCCAATTCTACGTTGCCGCGAGCAGAGTTGCCAGATCAAGCAGTCTTCGTATTCTTGCTCAAGATGAAGAAACTAAGCAAACGCGTCGCTTTCTCAGCAGTGTCGTTTTTAAAGAGGTGCTGACACAGTAAATATGTGTAACCTTGAAGAATGCCAGTGTACACTACAAATGTGTAAAATGCCAAGCAAAGCGCTGATTTTTTCCAGGTGCTCCAGTTTCTTGGTTTCTACGGGCATGCACAGGTCTTCCTGAACAGGGTCAAAAGCCACTTTTTGCTCAGATTTATTTTCATGATCCTGCCCATGAACTGGAATTACTACGCACCTATCCCTCAACCAGTGGTCTGAACGAAGAAGAAGAAGACCCACAAGATGGAGAGCAATAGAATGAGGAGAACTGCTGCACATCAGAAAAGATGGCGTGACCATGAAACACCTCAGGTTCCAGCAGTACGCCGCAGGCATGACTGTGAACAACACAGCCGTCTGAGACAGGAGGAGACCCTTCAGCAACGGGCATGCAGAAATACTTGCTGATACTTGGTTTCTACGGGCATGGACAGGTATGCACGGGTATGTACTAGTTTTAAAAAATTAAAATACACATCACTTCATCGTCACTCTATAAATTTAAGAACAACACAGCCGTCTGAGACCAGGAGGGGACCCTTCAGCAACGGGCATGCAGAAATCTCTGTGTGTGTGTGTCTGTCTGTGTGTGTGTGTGTGTGTGTGTGTGTGTGTCACGATCATCGGACTTTGTGTTGCCATGGTAACCATGTCAAAGATCAAAAGCAGGCATCACCATGGTTACTGTTGTCATGGTAGCCATGTCAAAGATCAAAGGCAGGCATGCAGCAGGGGTTATACGGGCATGTATGGGTACCATGTCAACATCCCCGAATTTCAGCCTCCCCGGATATGTGGAAGTTTGGGAGGTGAAATCTTTAATGAACGTCCATAGGGGATCCATAGGGGAGCTGTGGGCATTCATAGCTATGACATCACAGACGCACACTGTGTTCCTATGATGTCACATGACCATATAGAGTTCTGAACAACTGGTTTGAACAACTCCTTCTATGATGTCATACAGACATCATAGGCACCCTGTGAGATCAGAACACTCTTTTTACAGGCATGCAGGAATGCTTGCTTACACTTGCTTTCTACGGGCATGCACAAATACTTGTTAACCATGTCAAAGATCAAAGGCAGGGATCATCATGGCACTGTTGCCATGGTAACAGTAACTTTCTACAGGCATGCAGAAATACTTGCTTATACTTGGTTTCTACGGGCATGCACGGGTATGCACTAGTATAGACGATGACACCTGTCTATATGTCTATATGATGTCATATAGACATCATATCTTTGTGACAGCATCGCGAGTCCTATGATGCCTGAGAGCATCGGATCATCATAGGACATCAGGCAGACATCACAGGCCGCCCTACATAGGTCATAGCAAGTCCTATGACCATGAGTGATGCCCGCCGTTGATCACAGTCAAAGACACTTGTTTATATGTCTCTGACGTCATGTAGGCATCATATCTATATGACGGCATCGCGAGTCCTATGATGTTAGAGATCATAGGATCATCATAAGTGATGCCTGCCGTTGATCAAATAGTCAAAGACACCTGTCTATATGTCTACATGACATCATATACACTCTACATGACGTCACCTGTCTATATGTCTATATGACATCATATAGACATCATATCTTTATGACAACATCACGAGTCCGATGATGCCTGAGATCATAGGATCAGCATAGGACATCAGGCAGACATCACTATAAATTCAAGAGGTCTGCCACGATCATAGGACATCATAGGACGGCCTATGATGTCTGCAGGATGTCCTATGATCTCAGGGTACATAGGACCCACAATGATGTCACATAGGCGATGCCGTCATACAGGAAATAGGACTGGCTACCTGTGATGTAGTGTCCTATGATGACAGCCTGGATGTCTTTATGATGTCATATAGACCATCACTCACAATGACTGCCTACCTATGATGTAGTGTCCTATGATGCCTGCCACAGGAGGAGACCCTTCACCGGTATAGGGTACGACAGACAAGGGATGCACAGACAGGAAACGTGTGGTAGTATGCCATGCACGTGCTGAGTCACTTGAAGCCTGAAATGGCCGCAAAGCGAGCAACGCTGTACGTGGCCACGCAAGGCACAGACAAGCTGTGACCCAGGGGATGTGGAATAGTCAGCTGGCTGCCAACGCTGCACGCCAGGCAAGGCACAGAGAAGCTGACACCGAATACGACACACTACTTTAAACCACACCCATTTGAAGCAGGACATCAGGAAATCTCAGTAAGGCAGAAGGCACTTTGTAAATTCAAGAAATCTCTGTCAGTGATGCCTGCGGCATGACTGTCAACAACACAGCCATCTCACACAGGAGACCCGTCAGCAACGGGCATGCAGAAATACTTGCTTATATTTGGTTTCAATGGGCACGGACGGTATGTATTAGTCACTATAGATCATTGGAACATCATAGGTCATAGCAAGTCCTATGATCATGAGTGATGCCCGCCGTTGATCACATCGTCAGAGACGCCTGTCTATATGTCTCCATGACGTCATGTAGACATATCTATTTGACGGCATTGCGAGTCCTATGATGTCTGAGATCATAGGATCATCGTGAGGGATGCCTGCTGTTGATCACACAGTCAAAGACACCTGTCTATATGTCTATATGATATCATATAGACATATCTTTATGATGGCATCGCGAGTCCTATGATGCCTGAGATCATAGGATCATCATAGGACATCAGGCAGACACCATCCTATGATGTCCTATGATCATGACAGACAGACACACAGAGATTTCTTAAATTTATAGAGTGATGATAAAGTGATGTGTATTTTAATTTTTTAAAACTAGTACATACCCGTGCATACCCGTCCATGCCCGCAGAAACCAAGTATCAGCAAGTATTTCTGCATGCCCGTTGCTGAAGGGTCTCCTCCTGTCTCAGACGGCTGTGTTGTTCACAGTCATGCCTGCGGCATACTGCTGGAACCTGAGGTGTTTCATGTTCACGCCATCTTTTCTGACGTGCAGCAGTTCTCCTCATTCTATTGCTCTCCATCTGGTGGGTCTTCTTCTTCGTTCAGACCACTGGTTGAGGGATAGGTGCGCCGTAATTCCAGTTCATGGGCAGGACCATGAAAATAGATCTGAGCAAAAAGTGGTTTTCGACCCTGTTCAGGAAGGCCCGTGCATGCCCATAGAAACCAAGAAACCGGAGCACCCAGATAACATCAGCGCTTTGCTTGGCATTTTACACATTTGTAGTGTAGACTGGCATTCTTCAAGGTTACGCATATTTACTGTGTCTGCACCTCTTTAAAAACGACACTGCTGAGAAAGTGACGCTTTTTCTTAGTTTCTTCATCTTGAGCAACAATACAAAGACTGCTTGATCTGGCAACTCTGCTCGCAGCAACGTAGAATTGGCCATGGCTGCAGAAATCTGTTGTGCAGAAAACACCAACGCGCTGTGAAGACTGGCCCTGTGACTTATTCACCTTGCCAATTTTCAGCCATATGACATCATAAAGACACATTTGTCTATATGACGGCACAGCGAGTGCTATGATGCCTGAGATCATAGGACGGCCGATGACGCATCATAGGACATCAGGCAGACATCATAGGCCGTCCTGTGATGTCCTATTAACGTGACAGACACACAGAGTGATTATTTTTAGTTTTTCTGGATCAAATGTACTGTGTGTGGTTCTGGAGCCGCATGTTGGAGACCACGGCTGTAGAATAAAGGTCACCTCATCCAGTTTGCTTTGGTCTCATCACTGCCGTCAATGGACTGATACGTGTTGTTCACATCCAAAATCTGCCAAATATAAGGACAAAAACAGAGAAAAAATGCGTCAACAAAGCCAGGATTTATTCAGGAATTACTCTAAACACAGCAGAGGTGATTAAATACTGACATTCAGAGAATAAAAATTTCAAAATCAAAATATCTAAAATATAAAAAACTAATTTTAATAAACTTCCCTAACGATGATGTTACCACTAAATCATTAAGTTATTATAGTAAAATACCTAAAACTACGTAGACCCTACAAGAAAAAGTTGCAGATTTAACAGGAAAAAAGTTAGGAATTTATGGGAAAAAATCATGAATAAAAACTCACAAATTTATGAGGAAAAAAGCTGAAAAGTTACAAGAAAAAGTGCAAATTTATGAGAAAAATGCTAAATTTTTGGTAGAAAATAATTCACAAATTTAGAAGATGTCAGATTTACAAGAAAAAAATGAAAAAAGGTCACAAAATTACATGAAATAAGTTCCAAATATATAACAAAAAATGTTGCAAATTTATGAGTAAAAAGTTGCAATTTTACTTGAAAAAAGTTGTAAATTTATGGGAAGGAAGTTGCAGAATTATAAGGAAAAACAAAAAAAATTATGAGTAAAATGTAATTTTACTAGAAAAAAGTTGTAAATTCTTGGGGAAAAAAGTTGTGAATTCATGAGAAAATAGTCACAAAATTATGAGGAAAATGTTGCAAATTTATGCGCAAAAAGTTGCAATTTTATTTAAAAAAGACATTCTTGGCAAAAAAGTTGCAAAATTATGAGGAAAAATGTTAAAATTTTACAGGAAAAAAGTTACATATTCACAAGAAAAAAAAATCATATTTATGAGTAAAAAGTCTCAAATTTACACAGATTAAATGCCACGGACACCCTGATTTTTCTCTATTTTTATTTGCCAACTTCCTCATCAGCTGATTGATGGATGTGATGTTTTTCTTCGTGGGTGGTGTTTATTCAGTATCCTGACATTTAAACTTACAATCCAGGAGAAGAAGCCGGACGACTCGTCTTTGCTCACCAGCTCCCCCTCGTACGGACCGAACACCGCCCCCCGGGGGATGTTGGTGTCCGCGCAGCAGCGGACGTCTACCTCGTCTCCGTCAATGACGACCTCCAGGCCCGTGGGGGCTGTCAGCGCCGCCCTGTTGGCCGACCCCGGTGCCGCGGGGGTGTCGGGGATGAACAGTGGAGGTCCGTGGGACGGACACTCATCCTCAAAGTAGTCCTGACACTCCTCACAGACTGGAGGACACACACACACACAAAAACAATCAAAGCTTGAACAACTTTATTTTTTCTTCAGAATAAATAAAAAAGTGAAACTCACACCAGAGGTCCAGCGAGTGTTTGCTCATGTTGGATTCATGTTGGTGAAAATACAGTTTTTATCTTCACCTTAGCAACCGTCTGAAGGGGGAAAACCACACAACCTGTTAGTGAAGCAAAAAATTTGACAAAAATGGCTTATATTTATGTTAAAGGAGAAACTGTTCAAGCTGAAGGCTGCAGTTCACTTTCTGACCACAAGGAGGCACTAAAAACAAGGACTGTTGGAGCTTATAAATCCAATGATGAGCCGATATCAGGCAACATAGGACTCGCGATGCCGTCATATAGACAAATGTGTCTTTATGATGTCATATAGACCATCACTAACGGTGCCTAGACTAATGTGTCTTTAAGATGTCATATGGCTGAAAATTGGCAAGGTGAATAAGTCACAGGGCGTCTTTACAGTGCGTTCGTGTTTTCTGCACAACAGATTTCTGCAGCCATGACCAATTCTACATTGCCGCGAGCAGAGTTGCCAGATCAAGCAGTCTTCATATTTGTGCTCAAGATGAAGAAACTAAGCAAAAGCGTCACTTTCTCAGCAATGTCATTTTTAAAGAGGTGCTGACACAGTAAAAATGTGTAACCTTGAAGAATGCCAGTCTACACTACAAATCTGTAAAATGCCAAGCAAAGCGCTGATTTTCTCTGGGTGCTCCAGCTTCTTGGTTTCTACGGGCATGCACGGGCCTTCCTGAACAGGGTCGAAAACCACTTTTTGCTCAGATCTATTTTCATGATCCTGCCCATGAACAGGAATTATGACGCACCTATCCCTCAACCAGGGGTCTGAACGAAGAAGAAGACCCACCAGATGGAGAGCAATAGAATGAGGAGAACTGCTGCATGTCAGAAAAAATGCCATGAACAGCAGGTGGGAGAAGTTTGCCCGGGGGGGGGGGGGGGGAGGGTCGGACAGGGTCCATATCCACGGAGAGGACTGGAAGGCGTCGAAGAGAAGAAGAAGCTTGGCACCGCATTTACGCCTGTGTTCGGCTAGCGGTAGGATTGATTTGTTTGTAGCGGATAGCAAAAACTGTATGCTGCCTGTAACATTTTGGCATCTAGCTCTAACGGGTACAATAAAGATGAGGTGGGCTGGACACTATCCAGGCCTGGGGGCCAGAAAAGAGCAGCTAGGGGGCCAACAAGACTTAGAAGCGGGTCAGATGAGAGTGATGTGGGAGGAAGTAACAATGCGAAGAAAACACGAATTGGCCAAAATGGATGGCAGTTTGAGGATGTAGGGAATGACTGCAAGGTTGTCATTGAGGGTGGGGGGCACTATCACCCAGTTAAGCTAACAAAAGCAATTGAGAAAGAAATTGGGAGAGTTAAGTTTGCAAAGTTCTTGGAAGAATAACCAGCTGTTAATTCATGCCACAAGTAAACAACAGCAACAGAAAATACTGACAATGACATGTCTAAACGGAGCACAAATGAAGGCGCGTGTTCCTGGCGCGACAGCTAACTTGAGGGGAGTTATATCAGGTGTCCCTTTGTGCATGTCTATGGAAGAAGTGAAAAACGAGATCCAAGGAGGAAAGGTGAAGGATGTGAAAAGGCTACAGAGTAAAAAAGAAGGACACACAGTCTGTCATGATTCAATTTGAGGAAACACTCCCTAAATCAGTCCTAATAGGATACATGTATTTCAGTGTCAGAGAATACGTCCCAAAGCCACTCAGGTGCTACAAATGTCAAAGGATGGGTCACACTGCTCAGCAGCAAAGTAAGGGAAAGCTAAGATGTGCTAGATGTGGAGGGGAGCATGAATATGGTAAATGTGACAAGGACGCCAAAGTAGTGTTGCAATTGTACACAAGGAATGTTTGTGTTCACAAATGCAAAATGGATGATGACACATTGATAGTTAAGAGGACAAAATTAACAGCTTTTATCTGCCACACCATGAATGTTGCTGCACAGCTACAGAAGAAAAGCAACAGAATCAAAACCACTGTGGAAGCAGCAGGAACCTTCCTAGATGTGAAAGATATCACAGCTGACCAGATTCATGCTTTATTGAAAGCGGAAACTGGGGAGACTGCACATGCTGAAACAAGACCTTAATTATGGTACGACACATACTACAGTGGAATGCGAGGAGTCTTTTAGCAAACGGACAAGAACTCAAGAAGTATCTTTACAAACTAGAAGTTGTTCCACAGGTAGCGTGTGTACAGGAGACATGGTGTCAACCTCACTTAGATTTTGTTATTCCGGGATACAGCTCAATCAGACAGGGTAGAATTAACACTGTAAATGGAGGAGGATGTGCCACTTTTATTAAAGATGGCCTGGCGTGTAGGGTGATTCCCTCCCCTGAGGATATAGAGTGTTATTGAAATATGAAGGCCAAATGGACAAGGAAATATTAAGCTGATTAATTATTACAACCCATGTAGGAAGTTAACAGCAGATATTTTCAGTGTTATGGCAGGGCAAGGGCATATGAAAGAGGTATGGTGTGGAGACTTTAATGCCCACAATAGCTTGTGGGGAAGCACACACACATAACAATGGAAATGTTGTGCAAGAGATGTTAGATGAAAGATCATTAATTTGTCTAGACAGTGGTGAAGGTACCAGGGTGGATGTGCATAGGGGCACATTATCATGTATTGACCTAACTCTGGTATCTGATTCTTTAGTGAGCACCTGTGAATGGACGGTTATGAACAGGACAACTATGGGAGGTGATCACTTCCCAATACTTACAGTCATTAAAACTGAAGTATGTATACAAGAGGGAAGATGTTTTACAAGATGGTGTTTTGGTAAGGCAGACTGGGGAAAATTTATGCAATACTGCGTACAATCATGTCATTTGGTAACATTAGAAGGTGGCATAGAAGAATGATCAAGTCAGGTAACCAATCATATTCTGAATGCTGCAATAGCAAGTATACCTAAGAAAACAACACAGGGTAGGAAGAAGATTGTACCCTGGAGGAATGACAAATGTAGTATTGCAAAAAAAGAGTGAAACAAGGCATTCAGAGAGCTGAGGAAGAATATGACTAGTGAAAACTTAATAGAGTATAAAAAGAAAAGGGCAGTAGCTCAAAGGATTATTAAAAACAGGAAACGGTCAACATGGAGAGAATTTTGTCACACCCTTGGTAGGAAAACAGAACTAGGTGATGTCTGGGGTATTTTTAAAAAAATGAGTGGGAAAAGGGTATCAGTTAAAATTCCAGCTTTAGTGGATGGGGACAAGATGGCTGTATCAGACAAAGAAAAGGCAGAAGTCCTAGGTAGAGCATTTGCAGCAGTGCATAGAGGAGACCATCTTGATGAGAGTCATAGACAGCAAAGGCAGCATAAACTCAGAGAAAATGCAAACTTAAAAAATGAAGTGAAAGAGGACATGACTGTGTTAGACCTCAAGCTCACAATGTCAGAGCTTGAGAGAGCTTTGCAAGATAGTGGATACACAGCTCCAGGATATGATCAGTTAAGCTATGCTATGTTCCGGCAGTTGCCTATGCAATCAATGCAACTGGTGCTGAAATTGTTTAACAGGATATGGAAGGAGGGGGTTATCCCAAGTGGGCAGAAAAAGGCTGTAATTTTACCATTTAATAAGCCAGGTAAAGATCCAGCTCAGCCAGGCAACTACAGGCCAATAGCATTAATGTCACATTTAGGGAAATGGATGGAGAAGGTGTAAGTTTACAGACTCTCATATGTATTAGAGCAAAAACGATTAATAAACGACTATCAGAATGGTTTTAGAAGAGGAAGATCCACAGTGGATGCTCTAGTTAGGGTAAGTAATGATATTGAAAAGACTCTCAAAATGAAAGAAGTAATGGTGATAGTTTATCTGGATATTGAAAAGGCTTATGACTCACTGTGGAGGGATGGACTTCTTATGAAGTTGAATAAAATGGCCATTGGTGGTAGGATGCATAATTGGATAATGGATTGTTTAACACACAGGGCAAGTAGGGTTAAAGTAGGATCAGAAGTTTCTAATGACTTTGAAATAGAAAATGGTGCTCCTCGGGGGAGTGTGATAAGCCCAGTTTTATTCGATATAATGTTTAATGACCTGTTTGAAGATCAAGAGGGATCCATCAAAACAGCACTATATACAGATGATGGAGCCATATGGACGAGGGGAAGAAATGAGAAATTTGTGTTCAAAAACATCAGGAAAGCAATGGAAAAAGTGGAAATGTGGTCATATGACTGGGGATTTAAATTTTCAAACAGTAAAACCTGCTATATGACTTTCACAAAAAAACGCAGAACTGGTACAGAACCATTAACATTATATAATCAACCAATAGAGAAAGTCAGCGAGTTCAAATATCTAGGATTGTGGTTTGATAGTGCATACACATGGAGAGTTCATGTTGAAAATCTGGAGATAAAATGCAAAAAAGTCATTAATCTCAGCTGGACACAAATGGGGTGCAGATAAACAGGCATTAATTGACATTTACAGAGCACTAATGCGATCGACAATAGACTATGGATGCATGATTTATGGAGCAGCGGCAAAGATGGCTGTGGAAAAAATAGAATGCAGCATAGAACACTTCGCCTGTGCATTGGAGCCGTCAAAACAACACCAAACAATGCAGTTTTAATAGAAGCAGGAGAAATGCCACTGGATTTGAGAAGAGATAAACTCGCATTATCATACTGGGTCAAGCTGAAAGGAAGTGACGAAGAAAATATTTCAAAAACAACACCCCAAGACTGCTGGGAATACTCTAATTTCCAGGGACATGGGTTTGGGTGGACAATTGAAAGATGGACCAGAATGTATGGGCTGCACACTATTGATATAGCTAACACCAGTCCAGTGAGTAATGTTCCCCCTTGGCTGTTTCCGGGAATAGAAGTAGATGCTAGTCTGCTAACGAGGATTGGCAGGATTGGCATATGAGTGAAGTTGGTGTTAAAACAAGCATTTACCGCAGGAACAATTACTATAACTTCTTACAGCTCTATACTGACAGTTCAAAGAATAAAGAGGGCTCTGTTGGAGTTGGAATATACATCCCAGAGTTTAAAGTGACCATCGCAAAAAGACTCTCCAACAACACATCCGTGCTTACAGCAGAGATGGTGGCAATAATTATTGCTTTGCAGTGGGTGGCGGAGGTCAGACTGGACTGGGTGGTGGTGTGCACGAACTTACTTGCAGCACTAAAAACCATACAGATACTAAAATCTACAAGGGAAGACTTGGTGATTGAGCTATATCACAGTTTATTTAGGGTACACAGGGGTAGTGGACAAGTTCAGTTTTGTTGGGTTCCTGCACATGAAGGGTTGAAAGGGAATGTCTGTGCAGACAAATTAGCAAAATGTGCTCTTGGAAAAGAGATAACTATACCATTGTCTCTTGGAAAAGGTGAAGGGAAAGGTGTAATCAAGAAAAAAGGAACTGAGCTATGGCAAAAAAGATGGGATGAAGATCATAAAGGTAGATTGTATTACAAAATACAAAAATCTATTGCAATAAAGAATTTCATAACAACCAAAAGGAGGGAAGACATCATTATGGCAAGACTCAGACTGGATCACACAGATTTAAAGGGCTGGTGACACGATTTTGACATTTTTTAGGATGTTGTGTAAACCCAAATGTCGTTGTCGATGATCAATATAATATTTACAACCGCAACTGCATAAACTAGTTATCATCAAAAACCCGCAGCTGCTGACTGGACTGTGGTGCCGCCCACCAAATTAAGGGCGGCACCCCCATGACGTAAGCAGGAGAACGGACACCGGTGTTGTTGACCGGAATGACAGCAGCTTTGTAGCTCACAGTTTCTCTGGTTTCTTGTTTTAATTTAATTTTACGGCTGTGCCCTCGCGTTGTGTTGCAGGCTTAGATAAACAGCAGGCGTGAAAGACCACATCCCACGCTTCAGCTCCAACTGTCATAAGCCTCCTCGTGCGCTTTTATGCAGGAGGAGCACACAAGGAGGGGAAGGATTAATGGATTTACGCGCAGCTTTGACCTACTTTCTCTGATCGCATGCTGACTCTCGCTGGTCTGGCCACGTCCCCTCTCTCATTATCAGCAGCTGGTTCCCCTCCCGCTGATCATGTTTCCCGGTCCTCGCCCAGGTGCTTCTCATCACACCATCACTAGCAGTGCGCGTACTTCGCAGCCGCTTGCCAGTCATCTGTGCTGTTTGTCTGCCAGTATTTTCAGCACTCTCACGATGTGTTAGTCACTCCATGTTTGCTGTGGTTTTCGTGCATCCTTGAAGTGATGTCGGCACTGCGTAAGAGCGCACAGAGGGTCATGATGAATGGATTTACACACAGAATTCACCACAGCACATGTACTGAACATAAGAATGATGACAACAGTTCCCAAAAAGGTGAAGACTTACAAAAATAAACAGAAACACTTACAGTTGGCGTTCGGGGCTGACATCGCCCAGCGAACACGGAGAGGAGACGTGTTAACCACGGTTGCGCCCCAGGGCCAACATCGCTTCAAGGGGCGCAACAGAACCACGGCTGTGTGGAGTGGCTAACACGTCGTGATAGTGTTGGCAATATTGGCTGGCTGACAACACGGCAGATGATGCACACAAACCATGAACAGCTGACTGTCAAAGAGAGAGGGCGTGTGTGTTCAGACTGGCGAATCTTGGACTGTGCCCACCTGAAAGTCGCTCAAAACGGCACATAAAACACATGTACAAAACAAAAACAACAACAACTCAAAATATAATCTATAATAAACCCGATGCCTGAGCCACAGAGAATACACTGCTATGATTTTATTGAAAAATCGGGTTTAAATAAATCTTATTTATGAACAAATAATTTGTTGCAATATCCGTAACAAAAGCAAACCACTCGGTGTTCCCCTGCCGTGTGTTTGTCGCTGCTGCTGCGGTGGGCATGTGTGCCTCTCCACCGTCACTCTCTGAGTGTGACTCGCTTGGCACAATGCCCGCTTGGCACAGCTCAAACCTATACGGTCTGATGCCCCCAGATTCTTCATTGTCATCCAATTCTTCGGAACTATAATCGTCGGAAGATTGGACAACACAAACCAATTCCAGACTACATGTGCTGGAATCATCGTCGATGTTTTCAACCGCTTCCATCCTGTGTGTACAATGAGCAGCCAAGCGCTGTGTTCTCCCGATGACGTGACTACATGGCAGCGGAGTTTTCCAGCCACTGACGTAATTGGTGACGTGGCGCTCATGAAAACGTTGGATATTTGCGTGAAAAAAAAAGCCTGTTTGACTTAGAACTTCACAGACCAACCTAATTTGTCATATTGTGTTATGTGTTGAAAAATTAGAAGAAGTCAAAAACGTGTCATCATCACTTTAAACAGCACTTTATTCACCATGGGGAAAAGCAAAAGTGACAAATGTAGAGAATGTGGAGTAAAAGAAAATGTCGAGCACGTCTTATTACAATGTCACAAATATGGAAATGAAAGACAGATAATGGAAAATGAAGTTCGAGAGGCCAGTAGGGAATGGGATTTAACTGGGATTCTGGGAACAAATGGAGATGGAGAGGCACTAAGAATCACGAGAAGGGCTCTTTTCTCTTTTTTAAATAACACAGGATTAAGTCATAGAATTTAGGGGTCGGGCTCAGATGACATGTTACACACTGTTGTACAGTAGGTGGCGGTATGCACCTTTCAGTTGTTTGCTATCCACCAGTAACCGAAAGAAGAAGAAGAAGAAGAAGAAGCGCCCATTCTGGCTTCATAAAACACACCGTACACGAATTATGAAGCTGTTATAATGGGGGTTTGTTTCACATAAAATGGAGGGAAAAAATTGTTTCATCATGAAGAAAAAAAAATATGGAATGATATTGTAATTTTTTCTGCACTAGTCCAAATATACACGTTACTGTGCAGTTAAGTGGACAGGCAATAACAATCACAAGAAGGGCTCTTTTCTCTTTTTTAAATAACACAGGATTAAGTCATAGAATTTAGGGGTCAGGCTCAGATGACATAATGACACACATTCTTGTACAGTAGGTGGCGGTATGCACCTTTCAGTTGTTTGCTATCCGCCAGTAACTGAGAGAAGAAGAAGAAGAAGAAGAAGAAGAAGAAGAAGAAGAAGAAGAAGAAGAAGGCAATAACAATCACAAGAAGGGCTCTTTTCTCTTTTTTAAATAACACAGGATTAAGTCATAGAATTTAGGGGTCAGGCTCAGATGACATAATGATACACATTCTTGTACAGTAGGTGGCGGTATGCACCTTTCAGTTGTTTGCTATCCGCCAGTAACTGAGAGAAGAAGAAGAAGAAGAAGAAGAAGAAGATGCCGTGAACATGAAACACCTCAGGTTCCAGCAGTACGCCGCAGGGATGACTGTGAACAACACAGCTGTCTGAAACAGGAGGAGACCCTTCAGCAACGGGCATGCAGAAATACTTGCTTATACTTGGTTTCTACAGGCATGGACGGGTATGTACTAGTAAATCCAAAAGAAGGTAAAAATGCAGATTTATATATACAGTGGGGCAAAAAAAGTATTTAGTCAGCCACCAATTGTGCAGGTTCTCCCACTTAAAAGATGAGAGAGGTCTCCAATTTTCATCATAGGTATACCTCAACTATGAGAGACAAAAAAAAAAAAAAATCCAGAAAATCACATTGTCTGATTTTTAAAGAATTTATTTGTAAATTATGGTGGAAAATAAGTATTTGGTCAATAACAAAAGTTCATCTCAATACTTTGTTATATACCCTTTGTTGGCAATGACAGAGGTCAAACGTTTTCTGTAAGTCTTCACAAGGTTTTCCATACTCTGTTGCTGGTATTTTGGCCCATTCCTCCATGCAGATCTCCTCTAGAGCAGTGATGTTTTGGGGCTGTCGCTGGGCAACACGGGCTTTCAACTCCCTCCAAAGATTTTCTATGGGGTTGAGATCTGGAGACTGGCTAGGCCACTCCAGGACCTTGAAATGCTTCTTACGAAGCCACTCCTTCGTCGCCCGGGCAGTGTGTTTGGGATCATTGTCATGCTGAAAGACCCAGCCACGTTTCATCTTCAATGCCCTTGCTGATGGAAGAAGGTTTTCACTCAAAATCTCACGATACATGGCCCATTCATTCTTTCCTTTACACGGATCAGTCGTCCTGGTCCCTTTGCAGAAAAACAGCCCCAAAGTATGATGTGTCCACCCCCATGCTTCACAGTAGGTATGGTGTTCTTTGGATGCAACTCAGCATTTTTTCTCCTCCAAACACGACAAGCTGAGTTTTTACCAAAAAGTTCTATTTTGGTTTCATCTGACCATATGACATTCTCCCAATCGTCTTCTGGATCATCCAAATGCTCTCTAGCAAACTTCAGACGGGCCTGGACATGTACTGGCTTAAGCAGAGGGACACGTCTGGCACTGCAGGATTTGAGTCCCTGGCGGCATAGTGTGTTACTGATGGTAGCCTTTGTTACTTTGGTCCCAGATCTCTGCAGGTCATTCACTAGGTCCCCTCGTGTGGTTCTGGGATTTTTGCTCACCGTTCTCGTGATCATTTTGACCCCACGGGGTGAGATCTTGCGTGGAGCCCCAGATCGAGGGAGATTATCAGTGGTCTTGTATGTCTTCCATTTTCTAATAATTGCTCCCACAGTTGATTTCTTCACACCAAGCTGCTTACCTATTGCAGATTCAGTCTTCCCAGCCTGGTGCAAGTCTACAGTTTTGTTTCTGGTGTCCTTTGACAGCTCTTTGGTCTTGGCCATAGTGGAGTTTGGAGTCTGACTGTTTGAGGTTGTGGACAGGTGTCCTTTTATACTGATAATGAGTTCAAACAGGTGTCACTTATACAGGTAACGAGTGGAGGACAGAGGAGCCTCTTAAAGAAGAAGTTACAGGTCTGTGAGAGCCAGAAATCTTGCTTGTTTGTAGGTGACCAAATACTTATTTTCCACCATAATTTGCAAATAAATGCTTTAAAAATCAGACAATGTGATTTTCTGGATTTTTTTTTCTCACTTTGTCTCTCATAGTTGAGGTATACCTATGATGAAAATTGGAGACCTCTCTCATCTTTTAATTGGGAGAACTTGCACAATTGGTGGCTGACTAAATACTTTTTTGCCCCACTGTATTTTTATAATCTCATTGTTCAAGTTTTGACATGAATGTGCAAGTTCTCACTGAAATCATTTTTTGTCACTTAGATTAAGAACTTTTTTCTCATAAATTTGCCACATACAGTGGGGTAAAAAAGTATTTAGTCAGCCACCAATTGTGCGGGTTCTCCCACTTAAAAGATGAGACAGGTCTCCAATTTTCATCATAGGTATACCTCAACTATGAGAGACAAAATAAGAAAAAAGAAATCCAGAAAATCACATTGAAGGATTTTTAATGAATTGATTGGTAAATTCCTCGGTAAAATAAGTATTTGGTCAATAACAAAAGTTCATCTCAATACTTTGTTATATACCCTTTGTTCGCAATGACAGAGGTCAAACGTTTTCTGTAAGTTTTCACAAGGTTTTCACACACTGTTGCTGGTATTTTGGCCCATTCCTCCATGCAGATCTCCTCTAGAGCAGTGATGTTTTGGGGCTGTCGCTGGGCAACACAGACTTTCAACTCCCTCCAAAGATTTTCTATGGGGTTGAGATCTGGAGACTGGCTAGGCCACTCCAGGACCTTGAAATGCTTCTTACGAAGCCACTCGTTTGTTGCCCGGGCGGTGTATTTGGGATCATTGTCATGCTGAAAGACCCAGCCAGGTTTCATCTTCAATGCCCTTGCTGGTGGAAGGAGGTTTTCACTCAAAATCTCATGATACATGGCCCCATTCATTCTTTCCTTTACACGGATCAGTCGTCCTGGTCCCTTTGCAGAAAAACAGCCCCAAAGTATGATGTGTCCACCCCCATGCTTCACAGTAGGTATGGTGTTCTTTCTCCTCCAAACACGACAAGTTGATTTTTTACCGAAAAGTTCTATTTTGGTTTCATCTGACCATATGACATTCTCCCAATCCTCTTCTGGATCATCCAAATGCTCTCTAGCAAACTTCAGACGGGTCTGGACATGTACTGGCTTAAGCAGGGGGACACGTCTGGCACTGCAGGATTTGAGTCCCTGGCGGCGTAGTGTGTTACTGATGTAGCCTTTGTTACTTTGGTCCCAGCTCTCTGGAGGTCATTCACTAGGTCCCCCCATGTGGTTCTGGGATTTTTGCTCACCGTTCTCGTGATCATTTTGACCCCACGGGGTGAGATCTTGCGTGCAGCCCCAGATCGAGGGAGATTATCAGTGGCCTTGTATGTCTTCCATTTTCTAATAATTGCTCCCACAGTTGATTTCTTCACACCAAGCTGCTTACCTATTGCAGATTCAGTCTTCCCAGCCTGGTGCAGGTCTACAATTTTGTTTCTGGTGTCCTTTGACAGCTCTTTGGTCTTGGCCATAGTGGAGTTTGGAGTCTGACTGTTTGAGGTTGTGGACAGGTGTCTTTTATACTGATAACGGGTTCAAACAGGTGCCATTAATACAGGTAACGAGTGGAGGACAGAGGAGCCTCTTAAAGAAGAAATTACAGGTCTGTGAGAGCCAAAAATCTTGCTTGTTTGTAGGTGACCAAATACTTATTTTACTGAGGAATTTACCAATTAATTCATTAAAAAATCGTTCAATGTGATTTTCTGGATTTTTTTTTTCTCATTTTGTCTCTCATAGTTGAGGTATACCTATGATGAAAATTGGAGACCTCTCTCATCTTTTAAGTGGGAGAACTTGCACAATTGGTGGCTGACTAAATACTTTTTTGCCACACTGTACCTTATAAATATGAATTTTAAAAAATCATTTTCTTCTTAATTTACTATTTTTCCCTTATGAATTTAACCCTTTCCCCCAAATCAAACATTGCTGGTATTTTCCCCACAATATTTAAACTTTTTTTGGGGGGGGGGGTAAATTTGCAATGTGCAGGTTTTCTCATAATCTTTCTTGGAAATTTGCAAGTTTTCATGGTAATCTTTTTCCCTTTTCTTTCCAAGATTAACAACTTTTTACCCCTCTTAAATTTGAGCTATTTTCTTGTAAATTTCAATAATTTCTTTAGTAAATTAGGTTTTTTTTTTCCTTAATTTGAGATGTTTTTCCTCATTAAAGCTTCTGTGTGAAATATTGGAAAATTGTTTTCTATGCCTCCTTGTGATCAAAACGTGAACTGCAGTCTGTCTAAAGGAGCTGCAGTTCTCCTTTTGACCACAAGAAGGCACTAAAACAGTAAAAGCTTTTAAAGGTGTGCTTCATAGTGTTTTTCTGCTTGCTTTAAAGGGAAAAAAATCTGTATAGAGACAAAAAAACTGATTTGAGACTTTAAAATGAGGGAAAAACAACGGTAAAGCTATAAGAATAAACTGGATTAGTTACAGTAGCAACTTTTATTTTATAAATTTCTCAGTTTTCTTGGGAATCCCCCCCATCCACTCCCTTATTTTTTTCACTTAAATTTGCAACTTTTTCTTATAAATGTTAAACTTTCTTGTGAATTTTTTTTGGGGGGGGACTTTGAGGTTTTTTTTTGTTTGTTTGTTTTTTACTATTTTTCTCCTAAAACATCAAGCATTTTTCTGCATATTTTGAACCCACATTTTCTCATAATTTTCTTTGTAAATTTCACTTTTTTCTCTCTGTGTGAAATGCCGGGAAATTGTTTACAGTGCCTCCTCGTGGTCAAAACGTGAACTGCAGTCTGTTTAAAGGCACTGCCATTCTCGTTTTGACCACAAGGGGGTACAAAAACAGAGTTAAACCTTAGATTTTATTTTATTTTTAACCAGCTTGAAAGGTGCGTTTACTGGTGTTTTTCTGCTTGCTTTAAAAGGGAAAAAATCTGCACAGAGCCACAAAACTGATCTGAGCATTTAAAATGAGGGTAAATTAGTGAGGTTTTAAGAATAAACTGGGCTATTTACAGTAGTAGCTTTTTATTTCATAAATTTACAAGTTTTCTTGGGAATCACTTTTCCCCCTTATTTTTTCCTCTTAAAGTTCATATTTTTTCCACTTCAATTTGTAACCTTCTCTTATAATGTTCAACTTTCTTGTGAATTTGATTTTTTTGTGTAAATTTGAGGTTTTTTTTGTTAATTTACTTTTTTTCTTGTGAATTTACTTACTCCCAAATCAAACTTTGCTGGCATTTTGCCAAAAACTTTAAGCATTTTTCCAGCATATTTTGATCCCACATTTTCTCAAACATTTTTCTTGGTAAATTTGACTTTTTTTTTCTCTATATGAAATGCCGGTGTCGGTCCCACATTTGCTCGGGCTGCCAGATCTGCTCGGCGGCCTGCGCCTATGACGTAATGGCGTACTGCATGGTGATTCGGCCGTCTGAGTTCATGCTTTTTCCTACCACACTTTATTAAACAGTGCAATTTATGAACTCCCTTGCACATATAATTTAACTTTTTCATAAAATACGAAAATGAAAACTTGAACAACACAAACGAAAGATTAAATATTATTCTCCAATAAGGCTACAGTATAAATCACAACAAACGATATTTAGTCAATCAAATAAATCCATGATGGAGTGATTTTCCTGTGTTAAGGTCTTTAAAGAAATAACTTTTTATTTTGTTTTTAAACCCAGCTAAGGAGGGTCAAGTGTTTTTCCATTTATTGATATGGTATTTATTCAAAATAACAATAATGTTGTTCTTGTTTGGGATATTATATCGCTTTAAGAACTTGATTCTTTCTTTTTTCTTTTTCTTCCTTCCACAGCATGTGGAACACCATTTTGGTGTATGGGGCGGCGCCTATCTCCGTTTCTTTAAGAACTTGATAGACAAATAAAATTAAATCTGCTTGGGGCCCTGCTCATGACGTTGCACTCAAAGTTTGTCTTCTTAAATTATATTGTTAAAAGTTCACCAGCTTTAACACAATAATATAATGTACTGAGATTCAGGAGTATGTGCAAACATGTAAAAAGTCCTGCTAAGGTTAAAACAGCAGCACAAAACAGTGTGTCGGCCATTGCCATGGAAACAAAAGAGAAACTTCGTTTATCCAGCCCACGTGGGAGTCTGTGAAAATCTTCACACTGAAAGGAGTTTTTAAAGTCTTTTTTAGTACCTGAAAACGGTGTTTTGTGTGTGGCTAAACGGTGAAACCCACGTATAAAAAAATACCTGTGTACTGTGTGTCTGGCCATAGGTAGTGTTATAGACTTAGACTTAACTTTATTAATCCCTTTGGGATGACTCCCTCTGGGAAATTTAAAATTTCCAGCAGCACATAAAAGGAGCATACAGATCAGAAAAGCAAAAAAGCAAAAAATAAACACTTAACATAATATACACAATACAAATACAAAGCTAAATATGGCTTGTACAAGTATGGTTAAGTTAAGGTTATTGCACTATGAATACCGTACTGTCCTCTGTCCTCTATGTCCCCCCCCCCCCCAAGTGAGGAGTTATAGAGTGTGATGGCATGGTGGACAAAAGAGTTCTTGAGCCTTTTAGTCCGACACTTGGGAAGGATCAGTCTTTCACTGAACAGGCTCCTCTGGTCACTGATGACGGTGTGCAGAGGGTGGCTGACGTTGTCCATTATATCAAACAGTTTATCCAGAGTCCTCATCTCTGCCACCGTCACCAGGGTGTCCAGCTTCGCGCCGACCACAGAGCCGGCCCGCCTGATCAGTTTATCCAGTCTGGACGCATCCTTCTTGGATATACTGCCCCCCCCACCCCGCCCCCAGCACACCACGGAGTAAAAGAGGACGCTGGCAACCACAGACTGGTAAAACATCCGCAGAAGTTTACTGCAGATGTTGAAGGACTGCAATCTCCGTAGGAAGTACATCCTACTTTGTGTCTTCCCATACAAGTGGCTAATGTATGTTGTCCAATCCAATTTATTGTCCAACCACAACCCGAGATATTTGTATGAATCCACAACCTCCACCTCAGCTCCCTCTAACAGGACTGGTTGAGGTCTTGGTCTAGACCTCCCAAAATCAATAACCAGCTCCTTCGTCTTAGAGGTGTTGAGCTGTAGGTGGTTAGTGTGGCACCATGCAGCAAAGTCCCCTACCAGTCTCTGATACTCCTCCTCTCTGTCATCCCTGATACACCCAACAATGGCTGTGTCATCGGCATACTTCTGAATATGAAACAGCTCCGAGTTGTAGCAGAAGTCCGAGGTGTACAGGGTGAAGAGAAGAGAGGCCAATACTGTGCCCTGGGGGGTCTCCAGTGCTGCAGACAACTGTGTCAGACGTAATGTCCTTCAGCCCGACACATTGTGGTCTGCCAGTGAGGTAGTCGGAGATCCAGTCCACCAGGTGGGAGTCCACTCCCATCTTGCTTAATTTATCCCGAAGCAAGAGGGGCTGAATGGTATTGAAGGCACTGGAGAAATCCAAAAAGAGGATCCTCACTGTGCCACTTTCCTTATCCAGATGGGAGTGGGCTCGATGAAGCAGGTAGAGGATGGCATCCTCCACACCAACACCTGGTTGGTACGCAAACTGCAGGCGGTCCTGGGCGTGTTGCACCTGGGGTCTGAGGAGGCTGAGGAAGAGCCGCTCCAACGTCTTCATCAGATGTGAGGTGAGTGCCACTGGTCGGTAGTCATTCAGCTCGCTGGGCCGGTTCTTTTTCGGAACTGGAACAATGCAGGATGTCTTCCAAAGAGTGGGCACTCTCCCAATCTGCAGGCTGAGGTTGAAGATCCGTTGTAGTGGTTCCCCCAGTTCTGCAGCCCAGGTCTTCAATACTCTTGGACACACTTTGTCCGGGCCTGCAGCTTTCCTGAGTCGGAGCTTCCTCAGCTGCCCTCTGACCTGTTCTGTGGTAATAAATGGCAAGGGTCGTACTGATGTAGAGGAGGAGGGGGGGTTGCAATATTTTTTTTTTTTTTTCTTGCCTTCTGATTGTTGCTCTGAGTGTTGCTATCCCTGTGCTGTTGCAATCCTGGAATTTCCCCGTTGTGGGACTAATAAAGGCTTATCTTATCTTATTTGGGGGGAGGTGTGTAGAGGGGAGGGGGGGGCGTGGCTGTAATGAGGGCAGGGGTGGGAGGGGCAAGGGCAAAAGCTGGTTGAACCTGTTGAAAAAATCGTTCAGTTCATTTGCCCTCTCTATTGTCCCCTCAACGACTCTGGTCTTTGTGTTGAGACCTGTGATGGTCCTCACACCTTCCCAGACCTCCCTCATGTTGTTTTCCCTCAGCTTCTGCTCCACCTTTCTCCTACAGCTGTCCTTGGCTTCCTTCACACAGTATTTCACCTCCTGCTGTGCTGCCTTCAAGGTCTCCCTGTCTCTGCTCCTAAAAGCAGCCTTCTTCTTGTTGAGGACCATCTTTACTTCCCGTGTTACCCATGGCTTGTTATTAGGGTAGGCTTGTTATTATGTTCAGAATAACGAGCTGACAACCGTCGTGAACCGAACTCCTGCTGATTTAATGTTCCACACAGCTATATACAGAGGGGTGGCGCCGTCTCGCACCACAACCAGTCCACCACGTGGTGACGTCATGTGCGTGCGCGTCCCCATGTCCCAAACACCATAGATAGATGGTCAGATGATATTTTATTTAGATAACATTTTATTTGTAAATGATGAAAACAACCCTGCGATGGACTGGCAATCTGTCCAGGGTGGACCCTGCCTCTCGCCCAAAGATGCTGGGATAGGCTCCAGCCCCCCCGCGACCCGAAAAGGATTAAGCGGTAGAAGATGGATGGATGGATGGATGGATGGATGATGAAAATATAAATGTTCTGATCCTTATCGAAACAAAAAATATTTAAAATTAATAAAAAGTATTTTTTAAACTACAAAAATTAACCAATCACAACGTGCCACGTCATCAAAACAACCGTCCTGCCAATCATATTCTGCAATGTCATAAGCAGGCACAGGCAGATCTGACAGCCCGAGCAAATGTGGGACCTACACTGGGAAATTGTTTACAGTGCCTCCTTGTGGTAAAAAATGAACAGCAGTCCATCTATAATGGTGTGAAAAAGTGTTTGCCCCCTTCCTGATTGCTCATTTTTTTGTATGTTTGTCACACTTAAATGCTTCAGATCACCAAACAAATTTAAATATTAGACAAAGATAACACAAGTAAACACAAAATGCAGTTTTTAAATGAAGGTGTTTATTCATTCATTCATTCATTCATCTTCTTCCGCTTAATCCTTTTTTTTTTCGGGTCGCCGGGGGGGGGGGGGGGGGGGGGGGTTCTGGAGCCTATCCCAGCATCTTTGGGCGAGAGGCAGGGTCCACCCTGGACAGATCGCCAGTCCATCGCAGGGCCAACACAGAGAGACAGACAACCATTCACTCTCACAGTCATACCTAAGGACAATTTAGAATCCCCAGTTTGATGCCAATTAACCTATTAAGGGTAAAAAAAAATCCAAACCTACAAGGCCCTGTGTGAAAAAGTGATTGCCCCCCTGTTAAAACATAAATTAACTGTTTATCACATCTTTGGAAAGCCGAGTTCAATTTCTGTAGCCACATCGAGGCCTGATTACTGCCACACCTGTTCTCAATCAAGAAATCACTTAAATAGGACCTGCCTGACAAAGTGAAGTAGACCAAAAGATCCTCAAAAGCTAGACATCAGGCTGTGATCCAAAGAAATTCAGGAGCAAATGAGAAACAAAGTAAATGAGATCTATCAGTCTGGAAAAGGTTAAAAAGCCATTTCTAAAGCTTTGGGACTCCAGCAAACCACAGTAAGAGCCATTATCCACAAATGGCAAAAACACGGAACAGTGGTGAACCTTCCCAGGAGCGGCCGGCCAACCTTCTTCTTCTTCGTCGATCGCTAGATGGTCACACCAGCTGCCCTGACGAATGCTGCTGTCCTGCGGAGGTCCCCGAGGTCCCCGTGCAGCTTTTGGTTCAGCGATGTGGGGTCAGGCCACGTAGCTCGTCTGAGTGCAGCGTGGTCTGGGCAGTCTTGGAGGAGATGTTCGCTGGTCATTTGGGCGGCACCACATGGGCATCTGTCCGATTGTCCAACTTTAAGTTTCTGGTGCATGTGAGCATGCATTCTGTTACGTCCAGTTCGAAGTCTGAACAGAACGACTTGGTCAGCCCTGCTCAGACTGTAGTAGTTGTCATCCTTGCAGAAGTTTGGGTGTTGCTGCTGCCACTTCTTATGATACAGGGCCTTAATAATGGTTTTCTCCTCGCTGTAAGAGACCTGCCTGTCTTCCTGGTCTTGCTGCCCACCCTCCTTAGCAAGTCCGTCAGCCAGCCAACCAAAATTACCCCAAGAGTGCAGCAGCGACTCATTCAAGAGGTCACAAAACACCCCACAACAACATCCAAAGAACTGCAAGCCTCACTTGCCTCAGTAAAGGTCAGTGTTCATGACTCCACCATAAGAAAGAGACTGGGCAGAAATGGCCTGCATGGCAGAGATCCAAGATGAAAACCACTGCTGAGCAAAAAGAACATAAAGACTCGTCTCAGTTTTGCCAGAAAACATCTTGATGATCCCCAAGACTTTTGAGACAATATTCTGTGGACTGACGACACAAAAGTTGAACTTTTTGGAAGGTGTGTGTCCAATTACATCTGGCGTAAAAGTAACAGCATTTCAGAAAAGGAACATTAAATTAATTAAATTAAATTAAAATTAAATTAAATTAAATCACTCTTTATTGTCATTCAACTGTACAACCAATCATGTACAGTAGAACGGGATTGTGTTTTACCTATCTACTGTGTTAATCACACACACCCCAAGTGTAGAATCAGAGGGCCGCTGCCATGCAAGGTGCCGCCACAAATTTCCCTCCTCCATTCCATTTTTGCTGAGCACCAAGCTGGACGGCAGGAAGTTCCACTTTTATATGGTCTTCGGCAAGACCCGGCCGGGATTTGAACCCCTGCCTCCCGGGTGTGGGGCGGATGCTCTACCAACTGAGCCACCACTCCGGTCTAACATCCAGTTGAACATCATACCAACAGTAAAATATGGTGGTGGTAGTGTGATGGTCTGGGGCTGTTTTGCTGCTTCAGGACCTGGAAGACTTGCTGTGGTAAATGGAACCATGAATTCTGCTGTCTACCGAAAAATCCTGAAGAAGAATGGCCGGCCATCTGTTCGTGACCTCAAGCTGAAGCACACTTGGGTTCTGCAGCAGGACAATGATCCAAAACACATCAGCAAGTCCACCTCTGAATGGCTTAACCTCTTGCGCTCTGTTGTACCGCGGATGGGCAAGTCTCTGCGTCCTAGAGCACACGAGGGTGCTCTCGTGTGCTCTAGGACGCATGATGGAGATTGTGATGTAGGTGGTGTATGGCGTCCAAGCGCGCACTGAAAATAAAAGCTGCAGACACAGCCGCGAACAGATTAGTTCATTTGATTGACCTCTCATTCGACTAATAAGAGCCTTGAATTGGGTTTCTGAAACCTTGAAGAACCAATGACTGAAAACCTAGCCAGAAGGACCCGCCTACCAAGGCTGTGAATGCAGTGAGCCAATTGAAGCAGAGAAGTTCGCAAGCTGTTTTTTTTAAGGCTGGGTGAAGACTGACTGCTGGAGCGGATCAAAAAAGGACCCACAGGAAGAACCCCACAGACCCAGCAGCACGGAGACCATCCACAAATGCAACCTGTGTGACAGGGAGTGCCATCGGCATGTTCGGCCACAGGCGGTGCTTATTTTGTTTTGGTTCCAGCAGAGTAGACGTTATGATTTCTTCCATGGTCATAGACCGACGGAGGCTGACGACGAAGGCTGAGTGACACACATGCCTTCGCCAGTCTTTTTTTAATTACTACTGTTATTTGTTTTGAAAAATCGTTCGCCAAAAACCGCAATCATGGAAGCACAAAACCGCAACAATGGAATTATGTTTTGATCGGGTCACGAGACCAGAACCACGAGCGGACCAGCATCGCATTTGTCTGACAATGGGGAAGAGAAGTTCGCCAGGACGCTGCTGTGAAGAGGTAAGGTGTTATAAGCTAAATTATTCTTTATTCCTGACTATTCTTCTGTAGCGAGGGGTGGGGGGAAGCCGCGGTGACTGAGCTGCTGTCCCACATCCCACATGAGGCTAATCCGTCATGTAGCGATGGCCAATGTCCATCCTCTGTAGCGAGGGGGGGGGGCAACCCCCCCCCCCCCACACACACACACAGACACAGCCCTGAGTGTGACCTTTCATTAGAGCCTAAAATGAAGCTTCTACATTGAATCATTCAAAAGTTACAGACGTTTTTCCAAACTGTGCCATTTGGCACAATTTGGCACAGTTCCAAAACCCCTGGGAACAGCCTGAGGAAAAAGCTGTGTAATATATTCAATTTTTGTGGTATTGTTACCTCCGCCAAGAGGAGGAGGTTATGTGATCATCAGCGTTGGTTTGTCTGTTTGTTTGTTTGTTTGTCTGTTTGTTTGTCTGTTAGCAAGATAACTCAAAAACTTATGGACGGATTTTCATTAAATTTTCACAGATTGTCAGAAATGGGGTATCCTACAGATGATTAGATTTTGGTGCTGATCCGGATCACCGTCTGGATCCAGGAATTTTTTAAAGGATTCTTTTTTTTTTTTGCCAAAAAGTTATGGACGGATTTTCATGAAATTTTCACAGATTGTCAGAAATGTGGTATCCTACAGATGATTACGTTTTGGAGGTCATCCAGATCACCATCTGGATCCAGGAATTTTTTATTTAAAGGATTCTTTTTTTTTCTTCTTTTTTTCAGGTTCTATAATATATAATATTACGAAGACTGATCCGGATAACCTATGGCAGTCTGTCTACCCAATACGGCCATTTTCAACATGTGTGCAGGGGCAATAGAGGGCGCTGGTCGTCGTGTCTGATGAACACAAACTCCGCCTTCTTCAAAGTTTTAGGCACAAAAGCACGCGGAAAACAGTGGTGGGCAGGGCCCGCCAGAGTGCCTGTGTTTGCGCTACGCTGCAAAAGCTGACACGGGCAGCTGTCCGGCACCGGATTATTTGGCAGAAATTCCCCGGACAGCCATAGGGCCTGCGCAAAAACCAGCTCTCTGCCGGGGGAGGCTTCCAAATCCTCTTTTTTCCGCGGCGCGCAAACCCAATAAAACCCACGGCAACCATTATCGCACCTTCTTTTGTCCTGCAGCTCCAGAACAGAGACGAATCCTGGCGCCAGTAATGCTGCGCCTGATATGTGTGACTCTAATACTAAAAGTGACTGCATCAGGGATTTTCCACCTGAAGTCGCACTTTGCTACACAGCGCAACAAAAACTGTGTAGCCAAATTCCAGTGACACAACCGACACCTTCAAAATCCAATGCATCACTAGCAGAAGTGATGTTTTGTCATTTTGTGGCAGAGCACAATCTACCCCCATTGGTGGCAGATCACTTCAGTGATTTGGTGCCAACATTGTTTCCTGACAGCAAGAGCGCTCAATTTTTTTGTGCTACTTGGCTTATTATTTTCACATTACCAAAAAGTTATGGCTCAACATTGTGTCCATATAAGTGAACACTTGAATAAATATGTTTGAAATAGTTCATGTTGCAGTTGCTGTTTGCTTAGTTTTTGTTTGTTTGTTTGTTGGTTTTTGCTTCAGTTTTCTTTCATCTCCCGATAAATACAGTTTTTAAGTACTCAGTACAGGTGTGAAAGCCCCCCCCCCCCCCCAAAAAAAAGGGAGGCATGAGGTATGCCTTGACAGGTCGCAGCCTGGCACTTTGCAGATGGAGGAGATGGACACAACAGCAACACTTCAGTTTATTACCTCCGCCAAGGAGGTAATGCTTTTACTACTGAACCACTAATCCTATCATTGTGAATCCAATTGCTAGTCATATGTTTTCATGGTCAAGGAATCTGAAAACCTACACACAAACACTGTATGGGGGGGAACTGTGCCGCTTGGTGGAGGTCTGCGCTCTCCGAGTGCTTTTCTAGTTACAAAATTTGGACCTCAGCTGGATAACACTTGGTTCTACATTTCTGTTGCATTTTCCAGCCCGAATCTGAAGCTGTGTGTTATTTGCAAGCATTTGTATCCAAAAAAACACCCAGGCCAAATTTATTTTCTTCAAGTTCACTATGTTTAGATGACTGTAACTCAGTGGCCGGAGCACTTAGAGAGATTATGACTGTTTTGCCAAAAAATTCAAAGTGTTTTTACCTCCGCCAGGCCGAAAAGGCCAGGAGGAGGTTATGTTTTTGCCGGGGTTTGTCTGTGTGTTTGTCTGTTTGTCTGTCTGTCTGTCTGTCTGTCTGTCTGTCTGTTGGTTAGCAAGATAACTCAAAAAGTCTTGGACGGATTTCCATGAAACTTTCAGGCGTTGTTGGAAATGGTACAAGGAAAAACTGATTAAATTTTGGGGGTGATCCGGTTCACCGTCTGGATACAGGAATTTTTTAAAGCACTTTTCAACACTGTGACATACGGCCATTTTCAACATGTGCGCAGGCGCAATGGAGGGCGCTGGTCGTCGTGTCTGCAACACAAACTCTGCGTTCTTCAACGTTTTAGGCACAAAAGCACGCGGAAAACACTGCTGGCCTGGGCCCGCCAGCGTGCCTGTGTTTGCGTGCAACTGCAAAACCTCACACGGGCAGCTGTCCGCCGACGGATTCTTTGGCAGAAATTCACCGGCCAGCCATAGGCGCTGCGCAAAAACGAGCTCTCTGCCGGCGAAGCTTCTAAATTCTCGTTTGCCGTGGAGCGCAACCCCCCCAAAAATAATATAATATAAAACCCACGGCAACCTGTCTACCCATGGACACAACAGCAACACTTCAGTTTATTACCTCCGCCAAGGAGGCAATGCTTTTACTACTGAACCACTAATCCTATCACTATCACATTGATTGTCATTGATTGTGTGTTTATTGC